>PVHY01032420.1:0-11886 GCA_004024945.1 Uropsilus gracilis
TTATAATGTAGTTCTAGTCTGAAGGACAGCAGGAAAGAGACACAAGAAGTGCCAAGATTTCAATACAGTGCTAAAGAATGCCAAGTAAAGTACATGTAAGTAAAGACTGCTGTCCCAGTTCAAGAAATTGGGAAGGAGGATGTAATTGCAGTAACTGTCTACTCACAGAATAATGAGGCTTTTTGTACTCTTCAGCTCTTCAACTGATTTAACAAGGACCACCCATATGAAAGAGGGCAATCTGCTTTGCTTAGTCTACAGCTTCATATGTTAATACCATGCAAAAAAAAAAAAATAACAACAAACCCATAACAGATCCACCAAGGATAATGTTTCACCAACTCTCTAGGCACCTTGTGGTCCAGGCAAGTTAGCACTCAAACTAACATCACAGAAAAGTTATATGAGATATTTTAACAACATATCCCAAAGTAATACTCTTCTACAGGACCAGTTTCACAACCAGTCAGGTTCTAGTTAAAACTGAAATGCAAGGTCTCTTGCACAAAAATTACAAAGGAATTTCAGGCCAGTCAGAGAAGTATGGCACCTTTCTAAGCAGAATTCCAGATAGCTGTGCAGACTGCATGCCCTTGAAGCTTTTCTTCTGTCTTCCAAATTCACTGCTTCCCACTAAGATCAAAGCTTTGTTCCTACTTGACATACCATCTTTCCAGGTTGCCATATTTGTTCTTTCTACTTCTCAGCTCAGCATATCCTTTCTTGGCTCTGCCAAGTTCAGTAGCCAGCCTTTTCTGGGAAGCCCAGAACCCCTTCTTGTGCACACCAAGTCTAAATGAGACCCTCATTCCAAACTCAGAATTGGTGCTCATTTTCTACTGGTGGCCAAGAACATGCTAGTCTCTCCTTCTTGTCTCGTCACATATTTGTCTGCTTTTTAAACTATATGCTTCATGAATATAGGGGCCATAGCCTAATCCTAGGATCTAATGGATGGAGCACTAGCCCACAATTCATGGAAATATCTGTCATAAATTTCAAAGTAAATGATTTTAATAGCCTGAAGAGATCAAGTGCTCTCTTAATGCTGCATTTGTTCCTTGTTATAGCCTTGCCATAGCTAACTCTCAGTGCCTCACTGGTATACTCTGGGTCTCCCAACTCTCCTGGGTATGGAAGCATGTATTTTATACCTTTTCCATGATTTCTCATGAGATCAAACTCCAGACACCCTTGGTGGTTAGTGGGTCAATAGTGAAGCATTTTGGCTGTATTCCCTACCTTTTATCAATGCCCAGCTTCTCTATCACTATTCAAGAACCTTCCCACATAAAACTACTGACAAGATTCTCATTTTGGGTTCTGATTCTGAAAAAGCAAAGCCAAGAGAGTTAATATTATGAAAACCTGATATCAAGGGAACTTTTCCCACCCATGGATAGCCTTTATCAGTGATGAAAGAATGCATTGCATGAGTGATTATTAAATATATGGTGCTAGATAGAAATGACCCAGGTAGGTAAGAGCACATCTGGGAAGGGAAAAATGATTTGGGGTTGGTTTCCTGCATTTATGAGAATATTTGACTATTTGTTACCCTGAATATGAGTTGAATGAGTCTGAATATAATTAGAAAAAAAAAAAGATTAGTTAAGTTAGATAAGCTAGACAAAAAGATTGGCTAATTTAGATAATGAGCAGGTGAAATGATCACAAGGATACAAAAGTAAGCAATTAGATTCAAGACCAATATAGTTATAATAACTCTATGAAATGACTTGCCCAAGATAAATTGTTAGGAAAGAAAAGATGGAAGGAATAGACTTTTTACTTCTCAAGGTCACTGCTATGAAAGACCCACAAATACATGACTGTTGGCTAGGATATTGGATGGAGACACTACTTCTCAGTAAGTAGGGCACTTCTCATGTTCCTGATATATGAATGACTGCCACAAAAGAGAAAGCTCATTAGCTATTTTGAAAAAGGACAGGATGTTAAAGGAGAAGGCGGTTTTCAACAAGCAAGGAGGGGGTGTCACTGTAGATCGCCGGACAGTCTCACTTTTCTATTGCTGTTGAAAATATTCCAGTTCCCTCCATCAAAGAGTTGATATAAATCAATAAAAAATATAAAAACCATTTCTATAATTAAAGTTTGAAACACATACAGCTCTGATCCCAAAAAAAGAGTAGATGTTGACTGCTCCCCCAAATTCACATGATTTAACAATGAATTTGATCATCACAGAAAAGTTCATGAAGATATACCCCAGGCCTAAGGATTTTCATAAAGTCAAGATAACACGTCAGCAGTGTTACTTTATATTGCACTGGCAAACACCCTGGAAAAGTGCTGAGGCAGCCTGAGTTCCTGCATCATTAATAGCTAACATTTTTATGCTGCTTTGCCTAGGATGTCATGAGCAGGCACCGGGAATCACGAACTTACACGACTCTGACTTTGGAAAGGATATGTTTAATAAAAGCTCTGCCTAGAGTGTTACACTTCTTCACTACGTGGAAGTTCTTTTATCAATAGTAGCTTTATCTGAAAAGTGCTGAGGTGGAATTCACTACTTGAGCAAAAGAGGCAAAAACTTAATGACCAGGCAACTTGGTGGCCATGTGCCCCAGGAGGCAAAAAGAGTGTGCTGGCCAGCATCCCTGTGGGCATTTCCCCTCATACTCTGGGGGCTGAGTGAAGGGAGATGAGCCTCTCTGGCTGTTGTTAGGCCAAGTCATCATTGTTGCCTTTCTCGCAATCCTACTTCCAACCAGGTCTCCACTGTTGTCAGAGGATCCAGAGGATACATTTCCAGACTACATTCTCTTTTAAACTTTGATCATTTATTTTGAGGTTCTTTTACAAGACATTTACCAATGCTACCTTTTGAAAGACCAAGACCATAAATCTCATCGGTGAGATTAACAATTTGGTAAAGATTTTAAAATTTCAAAATGCTTTATTGAATGAACTTACTCAAAAAAATAATGAACTTTTTCTAGAAAGAATGTTCTCTGTACCAAAAGAGTGCCACAAGAGAATTCTCATATGCATGACCCAAACCAGAGGGACCTGATACATCTCTAGGTCATTCTCCCATTTATCTATTTTCTCCTCTTCCACCTTCCCTACCTGCCTCTTTCCTTCCCCTCGGTTTCCAAAGTGTTTCTTAGACTGATGAAAAATTATATATATAAAATATTTACAACCCTGAATTTTTCAAAATGTAATTGCTAAGAAAGTCCCACAAACAAACAAAATTCATCAGGTCTTACATTTTTCATATAGGTTGGGTTTTGCTGCCCTGTAAGATGTCTGGTCCTGTTTAATTATACCTCCTGGCTGGGAATGTAAATAATTAATGTTCTTTCACACCAGTGGAGAATGTATACTTAATGTAAAGCCCTGTTTTGATCCAAATAATTAGCTAAAATAAACAGATTCTTTTCAGCCTATGTTAGTTATAAATTACTGAATGTAGCAATCACTCATCTTTACAAAATCTCCTTTTGGGAGCCAACGAATATTCTACAAGTGCTGAAGACACTGACTTCACAGCAAGACATCTTTCTTTAGTCAAAAAATAAAAGAAATTAAATGAACTTTTCCCTCTTCATGATGACCACAGATTGGTAGCTGGGGTAAAAACCTCAATATCAGACATTATCATAAAACACACACATAAAAAAAACACATGGTATAGCTTTAAGATAAATGCATCCTATGCATTTTTCCCCTCTTCAAATATTGATAGTTGGGTGGGACAAATACCAGCCATCTCTTCAAGGAAACAGGGAACACAAATGGTAGTCACCTGCACTATCATTATAGCTCACTATAATATCTGAAATTTGCTAGCTGTGCATCCTCAGGCTGGTCTTTCCCACTGCAAATGTCAGCAGATGTATTTATCTCATGTAAGGTACTCAGCACCTAGCAAATACACTTTTGCAGATTAAGTATTCACAGCTCCAAGTTGGGACTGGATTTGTTGCTGCTTGTTGGCAGTATGGAAATCAGAGAAGCACAAAGCTCTTCTACAGGAATCAGGAAATCATTAGAGTCATTGGTGTGTCACAGATACAATTTATGGAGTTTCTGTATTTGATCTTCAGGGTTACTGCTTATTTCAGTCCAGGACTTCAGTCATATCAGGTAAAATGTAGTGAGCCATGTTCATTGAGATCATTCTGAGTCAAAAATTCCACCAATCACTTTTAAGGATCAGCTAAAAAACTAACATAAACTATTTAGTAACAGTTGGTCACTGGTGGTAACATTTTAATACTCAAAGAATTTTAAAGTGGTTATACAGTCAGATCATTTAAACTATCTAAATATTGTGAAAAAAAGTCCCATTACTTTTGGAACTAGCTAAGCTTTAAAGCCCAAAGCTTTGATAAAATTTCAGTCTCATATTATTTTCAGGATTTTTTTTAGTTTATACTTTTTAATTATATATATAAATAACGTAGTTGTGTACCCCGAGGTTCTCCCACCACCTTGTCATCCATGAACCATCATCTTAATCTCTTGTGCCCATCCCTCCCCTGATTATACCCTCCTCCCCTCTTTTGTTCTATGCTTCAGTTCTGCTGTCAGTTTTTCAGGTTTATTTAAATCTCACTTTGTTATACAAGTTTAAAAAAAAGATTCACACTTTCAGAGTCATCTTTCTTTTAAAAAGTTCTAAGAGATTTTAATTTATATTTGTTCTTCTAGTATTCCTGTGGAAAATGAGAGTCAATTAAATAATTATACAAAAGACTTGGAGACAATTCTTTGGAAGAAACTCTACAAGTTTTTGTTATAGGCTAACAAGCCAACAAAGATGATTTCTTGAGGAAGAATGAGGTCACATCTTGAGCCAAGCACAGGTCATCCCTTGGACCTGGGATTGGCTCACTGGTGTCAGGATAAAGAGGGGACACAGTGTTGACCACCTGACACTTTTACGAGTCCAACAAAAGGAACAGATGAAGAGAGTGGGCATTTTGATCTCTAGTGTGAAGAACTATACAAAACTTCTCATTTTTATTAACAAAATCACATCAGAAGTAAGAGTACAGGCCAAGCATGCTTTTTCTAAAGATGCAATCTTTAGGTCTCCTTTGCTCCTCTCCACTCACTTATCCTTATTCCTCATCTCCAGGCATCTTTATTTTTTCTTTCTATACTCTCTACACTACATCCTCTTTCCCTTTTCCCCAGAAAATTTTAACACTGATTGAATAATAAGCAGGTACAGAGACACTAAAATTCTTGCTTTACTCTTAATGGATTGTACACAATTGTTTATTAATCACTTATTTTGTGGGCCCTCTTTTATACACTTGTTTCCCTCTATTTTCTCTTTTGTCCTATATATGAGATTTATGATAACATGGAGTAAAGGGATGCATCAGATGTTGAGTTACTCTTAGAAAAGGAAGGAGTGCATCAACATGCAAAGAAGGGGAAGGAAGTCAGAATAGAAAATGTAAGGACTGGTAAAATTTAGAGAACCGAATCCCCAAATGTGACCCCACGGAGCCAGTGGCCCTCGGAGGGATCCCTTCCATCCAAAGTATAGCTCTTCATACAGACAGCTTTCTCATTGGGGCTGGGTGGCTCACATAATGAAGGGACCAATGGTCCTTCAGGGGATAGAGTAAAGAAAGAAGAATTTAATCACAGCTTATTTAATGGACTGATCTTTTAAAAAATAATAATTACAAGGAATAAGGTTACCATCTGCCTAGGGTCATGTATTGGTCCAAGTGGCTGTGTTTACAACTTACTGATTCTTCCCAGTAATTTATTGCAAATCACTCCATAATAGATTGGGTTAAAGAGAATATAATTATAAAATATTGGAGTTTGTAAATGACCCAAGATCATTCTGTTCCAACCCCTACTCTTTGCTTAAATGCCTCCCACTCCAGCCAACTCAAGATTGACTGACCTCAAGTCCCAAGTATCTCCTTCACCTTTTAAACATGAATCAGTCTGTGAGAAGTGATCTTACTCCAGAGGCAATGCCTTTTGGTTTCTTGTAGTATAGGCAAGAGAGAGAGAGAGTACACAATTAGAATTTATTTTAATATTAAAAGGAAATGAGAGACCAAGTGAGTAGAGTACAATAGAAAAGCTAGAGTTACCACTGCTTTCTATTCTCAGAGGCTATGAAATCCTAAGGATTTTCTGTTATTATCACAAGTTCAGCATGAGTAAATGAAACTGAAGCATATTAACTACTGTCTAAACAAACACTTTTCATAAAAATAAATGACTAAATGTGTGATAAAGTGAAATATCTCTTATTGAACATGTATGAAGAATGGATTGATTTTATGCCTGATTTATTTCCATTTTTTATTTCACTTTTAATTACTGAAAGAAACTGCCATTTGGTCATCAAGACTATGACAGAAGGATACTAAAATAGTTTGGTCCCTCACCATCCTTCACAGGTCCTTGGTGAAGATACTGTGCATCACTGAAGCCACATCTTTGTCTGGATAAGCCAACAAACATGCCCAGTGTACTCATCAAGGTAAGACAATAACATAACAAGAGACATGGCTCATACTCTCTACACTTAGGAAATTCCAAAGATGCAGGACTTAAGAGCTAGGTACTGTGGATGAAGATCAAATATATATACAAGAAATATATTTCTCATTAAGAGATTTCTTATGAATCACAATATCACAGAAACTTTGCTGGTTAAAAAGCATACATGCTCTCCAAATGTGGAAAAAATTATGGTATGAAAACTGTGACTGTTCAAAGTAACAGCAGAGAAATAGACAGCCCAGAATTTCTCAATTCAGGACCATCAGTGCACTACTTTACTTAAACATCAAAACTTTCAGGAGGACACAATTATTAGTAACTATTTTCATAAATTGATGACTTCTTGTGCTCTTATTGGCTTAGGAAGGGGAGAGGCATCGGCATCATAGTCCTACTATAGAACTGTCTACAATTTACACACTTGAGTGAAGATACTCTTACCCCTGCAGGAAGCTTATGGTCTCTACTCCAACATGTAAAGAGCTTTGAAATCTCCCCATTTCTCACAATCAGAAAATATCTAAACACATTTAAACAATTTTTTTTTTTTTTTTAAGATTCATCTGACAATTTCAGTTCTGGGGCAAACTATAGCCTTGAACACTGAAGAGAGATACAGAGAATCACAGAACACTGGGAGTAGAATTAGAATTATCACTGTGCCAGCGACTGGGCAATTGACTAATTACTGGAGATTGAGCAGTAGCTACCTTGGAATTGAAAGCTCCTGGAGGGAGCTTAGGGGGATTTCCATATGGATGTGCGCTTTTACCAGAAAGAAATCTATCAAGCTGTAAGGGCAAAGACTGCAGAAAAAAAAAAAAATCTTTGTGTGTTTCAGCTGAAGGAGGGGGAAATAAATTATTCTGAGTATGATCAGTGTGACTTATTTTCCTTAACCAAGGCCTACCCTCAAGGAAAATTAGTTTAATGAGCCTCTTCAATGTGCTAGAGGGAAAACACCACTTCCAGTCTTCTATAGCCTTCTCATTTCACTTACAGGGGAGAAAAATCTGAGAAGCATTAATAAATATCATATCCTAGGGGCACAGGTCCATTAAAAGGCTAAAATCTACTCAAACAACAAGAAAATACTACTTCTTCCTCATACCTTACCATCACAACAGGGTTCTTATATAATAGAGAGATAATAACAGAAGAACTGGAAAAACTTAAACTCTATTTAAAGAAGAGTTTTTAAGAAAGCCCAAAGTCAACTGAGAAAACAAAAACAAGGACATTGGTTTTAACTTTAGCATTAGAAGGTTAGAAATAGGAAACAGGTTTTATGAGTTAGTAAGTTAACTCATAGGTAGACTAAATCAAAACTAGAAAATCATAAAGCCTCTCATTGTAGCCCATTTACTTTAATTTTCTTTATTCATTACATCATGCCTAGATTTAAAAAAATGCAAGATATGTTAAAAAGCAAAAAGCCTAGAAAACAGCAGAACTAGACTCAAACCAGGCAAAGATGTTAAAATCAGACAAGGAATTTAAAATAACTATGATGAACATATTAAGGGCTCTAATGGAAAGTGCCCAGTATTCAAGGAAACAAAACACTATAGCAGAAAGGCAAAATGCTTTTGATGGAATTATCAGTAGACTAGACACACCTGAAGAAATAATCAGAGCATGTACAGAAGCTGTAAAGTAAAGTGAAAAAAGAAAGAAAGAAAGAAAGAAAGAAAGAAAGAAAGAAAGAAAGAAAGAAAGAAAGAAAGAAAGAAAGAAAGAAAGAAAGAAAGAAAGAAAGAAAGAAAGAAAGAAAGAAAGAAAGAATGTATGTATGTATCATGGGGAAACTAAAAAAACATATAACATAAACATATGGAAAATATCAAAAGAAGAAAAAAAGAAATATTAGACATGTTTAAGTTAATAATGACTGAGAATTTTCCAAATATGATACTAAACCACCTAGCTCTCATCACCTGGCAACACATATCTACTTTGTGCAGAGCTAGGGCCTTCTTCATCACATTCTGCATGAATCCTGTTAAGGGTTCCACAGAAACCACAGTGCAATCCAGGGGATCTGGATGCCCACCACTGAAGAGGAGGGTTTGGATTTCAAAATGTTCCCAGAGAAGTGTGCACAAAGTGTAGCTGATTGCAGAAAACTTTGCTGAAGAACTACTAAACTAAAACTGTCACTGTGAGATCGCACCCCAGAATTTGTCTCCAAGTAATAAATCCAAGAGAATGTTGACATAATCATAGTCAAATTTGAAGGATTTAAAACAGATAGATACATGAAAACATGTGCTTTAAACACATTTATATCCAAACCCACATACATTTAAAAAATATTTTTGGAATATATAAATCTTCTTTGGAAATAAAAGTCCTTGCAGTTTTCAAATTCACATAGATTCTTTTGAGTGTTAATTGCATTGGAAGTATAATTCTAAAAGTTTGATTATTTTATGAAGTGGGAGAAAAATGTTTCTGAAAAGATGGGATATCTTACTTGGGACAAATAAAACCTATACTTAAAGTGAGAATATTTTATTATCATATAAAAATATGTAAATATAAGGATATATATTATATTTTATGCTATATATTAATAATCATAAAATTACATTTTCATAGAAGAATTATAAATGCATTATGAAATAATGCATAATAATAAATTACAGTGCTATAATACATATTATGTAAATATCTAGGTATATACATGCAATAATTTATATACTGGCTTACATATTATATAGCATATATATAAATTCCTGGAAAATAAATACCATTTCTATATGCACTTTTTAAAATAAGCACAATTTTGAACTTCTGTCTAGAATGAAAATCTAGGGAAAGAAGCAAAGTCTTCTAGTATGGTCTGTAAAGTGACCAATTTTTCACCCCCTGAGCACAAATTGAGTTTTCCTTTCCTGCTGAAAATGACCCATCTCCCTCTACATTTCCACTAGGACATGGCTATCTAGCAAGTTCTCCCAGGCACTTCTCAAATTCTTCAGGGTAATTGAGCCTCAATAAAAAAACAGGAAACAGTACATATCAGCCTGCACCCACCTGGAGTTTCAGAGAGGGTGTGCAGAATGTTTCCGAAATTGTTGTTCCCTTGATTTTCAGACAGAGACTGAAATATCTCTCCCCACTCCCAAACACTTTCAAGTCACTGGTCTAGTGATCATACAAACCCTAAGTAAAGAAAATTGGTCTTAAACTCCTTGAGCAACAATGTTCTCTGTATTGCCACTTCTACTGCTACTTTCATCAGGTTCAGGACCTTGATGAGTGTAGGGGCCAGCAAATGTGAAATCATCTGGCTATTCAAGTCACCCCACCTCCCTCATTACCTTAGAGCAGATAAAGAGTCCAGCTCATCAGCTAAGTAAGTCTCTATGAATCACACCCAGCAAAAGGGATGAAACAGCCCCCGTGCAATCTGCAGAAAAGACAGATGCAAAGCAGACTGCCAGGTTAGCCTCTCTAGCTACCAGAGAAATGTCAACTGATTATACCCCAGAAGGAAAAGGGGACAGATGGATTGATATGACTAATGTTATTAGCCTATTTGCCTCTGGGAATTAAAAACAGGGAGAAAACAGAAGAGTGTTTATCCATATGCTTCATGAAGGTAAGGTTGGAAATTCATTGGTTTCTTTCATGATAAAAGAAGTAGTCATTCTCTATTAGGTATCCAACCATTCCTTTTGTAAACTGGATATAAATGCCATAGTGATATATATTAGAATTCAATTGATCAGTGTATGATCTCACTCAGGGGGTCACAATTACAACACATCTATATGGGACTGTTCTCTGAAATATAAAACATGGTGACAAAGAACTCACTACAAGGAAAAAGAAAGTGCAGTGTAGAAGGATGAAAACAGAAAAAAAATGATTGAAAAATATATGACAAAGAGGAGGCAAAATAGGAGAATGAAGGGGGGAGAAGAAAGATGAAGAAAGAGCCTAATGGGAAATAAAAGATATTTATGGAGTTAATTCTCTTGCTTTCAAACTCATTATTGCCTTTCCCTTATATCTCCCCAAAGACCCTTGCTTAGTTTGTGTTCAACAGATGCATGTTTATTCTCCCTACACTCAGCTGTCAGAAACTTCATCTGTTGAAATGTTAGTTTCGGAGTCTGTGAAAAAGAAAGCTGATATAGTAAATTTGATTCAACAACTACCATCACCACCACAAAAACAAAAATAACAGTTTTGAGTGAGCGGCATTGAACCTCTATATAATGTAATTATCAAATTTAGATTGACTAACCAACATTTTAATAAAGCTAAGGGGGGAAAAGCATTCTTCACACAGCTGATGAGAATTTCTGAGTTTACATTAAGTTAATATATCAAAACAGAAGAAGGAAAAACAAACTCAAAAGTCAGTTGATAAATAAGGATACAAATATTCAGAGGAACATTTGTCAGGGTTTAAAAGAAACTTCTAGTGGTATTTCCACCAAAACAAAATTCATGGCACATGACTTTGATTATTTGAGTCCTTCCTCACTGAAGTGGAACAATTAACTCCAGACTGAACAGTGCTTCAGTCCTGCCTAGTCAATAGTAAAGAAAGATTCAAAAGGAAAAAAATGTAATCCCAAAGAACTTAACTATGTTCCAGAAGAAATCAGAGATTATTTGTATGAAAACAAAAATATCAGCAAGTTAAAATTCACAATAATGTGAAGTCCGGCATTCAAATAATGATTACCAGGCACATAAAAAAAAAAAAGAAAAAGAAAAAAAGTCAGGTCTGGTGGTGCACACGCTGTAGTCCAAGCGCTGGGAGGCAAGAGGCCTGGGATTGCTTGAGTTCATGGGTTCAAGACTACCCCGGACAACACAGTGAGACCTGGTCTCAAGAAAAGCAGCCCAGCACGGTGGTGCATGCCTGTAATCCCAGCTGAAACTGGGATTCGCTTGAGTTCACGAGATCCAAACTACCCTGGCCAACATAGCAAGATCTAATCTAAAAAAAAAAAAAGGTAAGAGAAGAGAAATATATCAACACATAAAGGAGAAATATATCAATGGATCAAAATGGAACAGACTCAGAATTTTTTTAAATATATTTTAAATGCTATTCTAAAATGTTATTTTATTTTTTTAATTTTTTCTCTTATTTTTTATTTATTTTTTAAATTCATTTTATTGATTTGTCACAATTGTGCATTAATTGATCCCTCCTCCTCCCTCCATATCCCCCTCTGTATCCCCCTCCCTCCTCCCTCCATATCCTCCATCTGTATCCCCCCTTCAGTCACTCCTCCCATTTTTCTGCAAATTGTTGTTTGGTTAAGTTGATGTTTAGTTGTTGGTTGTTTGGCCTGCTGTTCTCTTCCTATATATGGTAAGTGTGTGTGTGTG
>PVHY01032422.1:0-11889 GCA_004024945.1 Uropsilus gracilis
CAACACTATTGCTTAGGTCTACAATAGTCTTAAGAACTAATCAATATAAGGAAACATTAACAATTACAGACTGAAGAGATGACATAGAAATTATTAGGGATATATACAAATGAGTGATGCCAGGAAACAATGACTTAGATTAAGAAAGAGAAATAACGTATGCAAGCCCTGAAATTCTCTGGTTATACGTTAATATGTAACTTTTAAAGAATAATGTTCAGAATTTTTGTGACTACTTCAACACTTTTATACTGTGCATCTTCTATGCATTAGATGCTAGATAAATGTTTGTTTAGAGAGTCTAGCCAAATTGTTTTTTTAAATCTGTATCAATATTTTTTAAGGGTCTTAGTGACTTCAGTTAAGTCAAAAAATGTCTATGGAAACCAGGAGCATGCTAGGGTGCTGTGCTGCATTCCCACAATGAGGGAATGCAGGGTTGTCAGGACAGAAAGAGTTAATGATGAAGTTGATGAGAAAAGATAGAATAAGATGGGAAATAACAGTAAAAGGGAAACAAACAGTCCCCCAGGAAACAGTAACACATAGAGGTGTGTGTTTAGATTCTTGAACATAGCAGCTGCCAAAAGGCTCTGGGCACACACACACGCACACACACAAAATAGAATTCAGAGAAGGGAGAGAAGATATGTCTGGATAACGAGGGATTTGACTCTAGTGAAAGTACACTTTAGTTAGGCTGAGAAGAGAAAATGATGGTTCTAGCAGAAGCGGAATAGAAAAAAGCATATTCCAGGATCAGTAAGTGAACCCTACTGGCATTAAGAGTTGGTGACAGGACTAGAAGTTCTGATCGAAATGTAGGCCAGTCACAACTGTCAGCCAGAAACCATGCAAAAAAGTAAAGAAAAGTAATCAGAATGTTTAGGCTGCCTCAATACTTTGTGGAAGGCTCAGTAGAGGGAAGAAGGGATGGATGACTAAATAGAGGATGGATGGATGGATGGATGGATGGATGGATGGATGGATGGATGGATGGATGGATGGATGGATGGATGGATGGATGGAGAGATGGATGATGGAGAAGGAAGTGAGATTGCTCCAATAGATGGATGGTAACCAGCTTTATGTATATATCCCACATCAATCCTTGTGATGTAAGGCCTGAAATGAAAGTTCAATATTATGTGCTGCTCTGATATCCAGTAGAATTTGCAGGGCCTTGGCTAGCCTAACCACAAATCCCTCTCCTCATTCTGTACTCAAGGGTAAGGTCCCTTAGTCAAATAACATTCTTATCATGGGCCCCAGGCACAGTTCCTTCTTATCCCTAAGTAGGCTTCAGTTCCTGCCAGCCCATGGATTGTCTAAACAAGCCAATGCTGTGCTCCTGCAGGAATTAAGGGGTGCTTTACCCTCTCACTACTATAAACACTCTGTTCCCAAGTGCAACCCCCACATGGCCCTGCTTGGCACATGACTGCATTTCCGCTGGGCTGTGAGATAGGCGATTAATAAAGTGTCGCTGTTACCCCTGTCCAGTGTCTCAAGCATTCATCCCATAATCCTAGCATGGGCAAATTTCCTTCACTAAATGGGTGAGGAGGGGATGCTCAGAAAAATCCTCCCCATTTTCCTTTGCCAGTGGAACTCAGACTTCACTCAAGGAGTCATATCATCCCCACCCTTTCATGACTTAGGAAATGGTCTCCCCATTCCCAGCTCACAGATAAACCCTAATTGGTTTAGCTCCATCTTAGTGGTTCCATTAGACTCTAGTGTGTGACCCAATGAAATGTGAAGATACAGTTTATAAGAGATTTCTGGGAAGAGCTGCCTGGCTCCTAAGAAAAGGACACTGGAATTAATGACCCCTGTTCTTCCTCTGGGTACGACATGATGCCTTACCTATCATTCCAACTAACCTCTGGTCATGATATAACCTACGCTAGAGGAGGCAAGGAATGAAATGGAAAGCCTGGGTCCTTACCACCACCACCAAGCCACTGAATCAATTTTCACACCTTTGGATAATGGTGTTTTCTTATTATTTATCCCACTTTGGGTCAATATATCTTCCTTGCAGCTGAAAAGACCCTACTGACACACTATCTTTAAGCTATATTGGTAAACATGAATTCCAAAGAACACTCAAAGGGATGGTATCCTTTTCTTAGAGCTTTCAGAAGGACCTACAGTTTTAAAGTTCAAACCTGTAGAACACACTGTGGAGGTTGACTGAATGAACAGAAGAATGAGACACTGAGTGTCTGCGTGCTTTCCTACACCCCTGAAGTAGGTTTTATTATAGTATTCCCCTTTCTGGATATTTTACAGAGGCGCAGAAAGGTGTGTGACCAGCCCAGCTCACACAAACAGCAAATGTCCAAGCTGGAATTTAAAGTCAGGTCTGTCTGCCTTGCCAAGCCCTGCAGGACATCCCATCCTGAGTGAGTCTGGCTTGGGAGCTGGGCAGCCAAAGCCAACTGTTGAAGGAGTTTCGGCAAGCAATTTTTTTGAAAGCAGAACTACAAAGGTTTTCTTTATTTCTTTTAGAGAACACAGTGCCACCAGCAACCTCTCACTGTTTCTGCCACTGAGAGGTAGAATCAGACATGAAAGTATCTGAAAATGCAAAATTGCTTATGTTGTGTACAGTCAGCCAATTTATTGACCAGTGACGTGAGCCTTGCTGCTGGAGTAACTTTGGGTACTGTCTTAGAGTAACTCTGGGTACTGTTTTAAAGCCCCAGTATGACAGAGGGGCATACCAGGTTTAAGGCTCTGGTATTTTTTAGAAAAGCATCTAAGATGCAGTTGATCTCTGCTTATAAATAAAGACTTGAACTCTCATGTCAGGAAAAAAGGGATTTAAATCTTAGCTCATGCACTATTTGCTAGGTGACCTTGGGCAAATTGTTTACCTCACTAGGCCTCACTTTTCTGATCTGTAAGCTGGAAGTAATAATAGTCCTTAGCTTAGCAGGCAATTACACTGATTGAATCAGAGAGTGCCAGGTTCAGCTCCTACTCAATACATGTTAAAGAATATTACTTTTTGTCATATTATTATTCCTTTTGAAAAAGCACATGCCTATAATCTCCCACGTAGAAACATCACTGGAGAAAAAGAGTTGGTTACCACCCTGGAATGTGCTGGGAGGTACTAATGCACACTGTTGTTCTTATATTTTCCTTTCTGTCCCTCCTCCCACTTAGGAAGGGACCTGACTCTGAGAATACCATCTAGAGTCTGGAAGCCTGTGGAAGGAAAGTGATGCAATCAGTCACAAGAACAAGTTCAGAAAGATTTCTGGGACCCCAGGAGAATAAGAAAGCAACAGAGAACTCTGGAGCCAAAGGGGTCATGTGACCAGGGTCAATAAATTCCTGCAACAGCATCATGGACTGACCCAGAACCCAAGCCATCCCGCTTCCTTACACTGACCTGTGGGACATACAGCATGTGGTTGTAGCTGAGGAGTAGATAGGATAGGCCCAGGAGAGGGGTCTGACACTCGCTAAACAGGGAAGAGGTCTGTACTCAGTGGAATTCAAGAAAGAAGGATTTATTTTTTTGTCTACCTGACTTAGGAACAAGAGCCATAACATCTATGGCAAGACAAATTCAGAGCTGCTTTGTTCCACACAAAAGTCCAGTGATGCACACCTGAAACTTACATAATGGGATATTGCAAAATTACTACAATTAAAAAAAAAAGACATGCACATTCTAGCAGGGAGTAGGGAAGAAAGAAAGGCTGCAGCTTTTCTCCTGCAGACAGAAAGCCTGTCTCTACCACAGGGTTATCACCTAGCAGAGAGCACGCTGGTGCTAATGTCCAGGAGTGTTTAACCTGGGTTCGGGCACTATGAAGGAAGCAAATGAAGAAGGGGAGCAACAAATAAATACACCTAACAGAAAACAGCCACATCCATGCCCTTCACACCCAATTCTTACAAAAGCCAGCGATTTGGATTCACAGCTAAGGTTTTGCAATTAAAATTACAAAAAAAAATTACTGTTACAACACCTTTACTAGTTACAGTGGTGAAGGCATAAGGTATGTGAATTTGCACCACACTTTCTATGCAAACATCTGACTTACTCTGTCCCCGTTGGAAGGGAGAAGCCAGCTGAGTTTCACTATTAGCCCCCAAACCATGCTGGGAATGTCAGTTCTTTTCCGGAAGCAAATGGATCTACCAAGCCTTTTAAATCAGTGCTGACAGGCTAAAACCATGTTTATGAAGCCTCAGGCCACGGAGGAGGCAGTCTGCTCTAGGGGTGCATGGGAAGGCAGGGGGAACATCTCTGGCACAAATGAACCAGCAGTCAGATTCACTATTTTCATCACCTTAACATTTACATTCTGAGAGCCTAGGGAAACAGACCTTTGAAACACAGAACACTAACCTTTGCTCTGTCAAAATCTAGGCTATCTTCAAGTGCTGAACAAAAAATGGCACTCTTTATTTCTACTCCAGTCTCTAGTCTACCTGAAAGGTCAAAACATAGGAGGAGTTCTGACAGCATTGAAGTTCAAGAAATCTTAGCACTGACATAGGTTCTAGCAGTCACCTAAATCCACTCGTGTTGTTCATGCTTGAGGAGAGTTAAAGAACTTTTGCAGCCACATAGCTGATGGACAAAGAGCAGTGTCCAGAGCCCATGTTATCTGCCTGTTTATTCATTCACTATAGTAATACTGCTGGTTACATGTAGAGACCTTTATGCCTATATGAGTCCCACTATGAAAGTCAAAGAAGCCCTAAATCCATACCCCTTAGGGGCTGATGTGTGTGTGTATCTGGGCTCAACCAATAGAACATGACCATCCAACCTTACCATAATGGTCAACCTATTCATGGCAGCCATGAGTACAATCACCCCAGGAACAGACCACTGTGATCAGAGAAACATGTCCCAGTCATACATTTACCTGTTCAGTCGGACACGGTAGCGTGTACCTGTAAACTTCAGCCTATGAAGCGGCTGGGGCTAGGGATAGCGGTTCGAATCCCGATCTGGGCAACACAGCAAGACCTAGTCCCAAAAAATACCTGGGCATGGTGGCACGTACCTATAATCCCAGCTACCTGGGAAGCTGAGGCTGGGGATTGCTTGAGTGTCTGGTACCCCGGGAAACGTGAGCCTGTGGTTCCACTGGCAAAAAATAGCAAGATTCAGTCTCAAGAAAAAAATATATATATTTACCTGTTGATCAATTTAAACTCATTAAATAATTTGCATAATGAACAGTTGCATAAAATTCAGACCTCTTTTGAGTAGTTTTGGGTTCATTCAGTTGCCATTCTCTCTCTCACTTCCTCACTCTCGTCTAGCATTTTTAAGGATTAAAAAATTAATTTCTCTAAGAGACTTTTGCCTTGCTAAATTTTTTTATTTTTAGACTAGGTCTCACTATTTTTGTCCATGGAACTGCAGGCGCACGTTGCCCGGGGTACCACGGACTCAAGCAATTCCCAGCCTCAGCTTCCCAGGTAGCTGGGATTACAGGTGCGCACCACCATGCCCAGCTATTTTTTGGGACTAGGTCTCCCAATGTTGCCCTAAGTGAAACTGGAACCACGAACCCCAGTCCTCACCACGGCTTCCTAGGCTGCTTACTAAATTTTTTATTTCTGATGAAGTACTTATGAAATAAACAACAAAATTGTTCATTGTTGTACAGGAGTCTCGATAACATCTGAGTCTACAAACACAGTGGAAGGGATTTTTTTTTGCAAGGTTGTATAAAGATTATTCAAAGTTATATATTTATGGAGAGACTCTTATGAATGTTACTGAAGATGTTAAATCCAAAAATTAATCCCAAGGTTTCAGTACAAAATGAGTTTTCTTGGTCTGAAACTGATCTCATCTTAAGCAATGGAATAAGACCAGCATAGGTACCAACAATTAATGGTGATTAATGTCTGAATATAATGGAATAAAATATACTAAACCAAATGTGTAGTTTTGAGTTATTCACTTGAATTATTCACTGAATTCCATAAACAAGTATTGCATTTAACTATAATAAAATAGCCGGGCACAGTGACTTGTGCCTGGAAGCTTCAGCCTATGAAGCGGCTCGGGCCAGAGATCGCAGTTTGAGTCCCGTTCAGGGCAACGCAGCAAGACCTAGTCCCAAAAAATGGCTGGGTGTGGTGGTACGCGCCTGTAATCCCAGCTACCAGGGAAGCTGAGGCTGGGAGTTGCTTGAATCCGTGGTACCCCGGGCAACGTGCGCCTGCAGTTTCATGGGCAAAAAATAGCGAGACCTGGTCTCAAAAAAAATAAAATAAAATAAAATAAAGCATGCCTCTTGACTGCAAACTATGTAGCAAAGGCTGGGCTGAGCATTGTACTTCCATTTTCTCTTCATTGCCCTTCCTAAGGGCATGGTCTCCTGACTGTTCACACTGTAGCCTCAGTTGGCAAATAGAAGACTCTCTAAAACTATCTGCAGAATAACCAAACGACTGTATTGGCTGGTGCTGTTATTTTCTATCATCTTAAATGTACAGATGAGGAAATGTAGGTTTGGGAGTTGTTACTTATCCAAGGACACCCAGAAAGGCTGCACGGAACCTGGAGCCTGTATCCTTAAGACAGATGAGTGTGCGCTCATCCCTGTAGTTTAACAACTAAAGCCTGCAGAGTCGGCAGGGAGTGGAGACAGTTTTAATGCTGTTCAATGCTGGGGCCTAGAGAAGGGGATGGTTCTGAAATTAGTCTGAAATAGTCAATTAGGTCTGGAATTGACTATTTTTGGAGGTAGAACATTCCAGAATGAGCTCAAGCTTTATGGGGAGCCTTGGACAACATCCAACCAGGGATCAGAGCTCAGGGATATACCCGGGTGCCTGCACAATGTGTTCTAGCTTTCCAACAAAAGGTTAGCTTGATGGTGAGAAAAGAATCGTTCTGAAAACCCTGAACAATAAATATCCAACCTTGACAGTCAGCAAAGAGCTTAGATTTAACCTTATTTCTTTTCTTCACTGAATGTATATTAAATTTATTTTCTCTAGACTATAAAATTGTCTCAGATCCTCATGTGCCTTTGGCTTAGTGCCATTGTACTAACAGTAGTCAATAACATTTTGTATAAAAAGAAAACTGTGCCTGGAAATGTAAAGTGGTACAGCACCCTGGAATAATTTGGCAGTTTCTTAGAAAAACTAAGCATACATTTATCTTACAACCTAGCAATTGCAGCCCTGGGCATTTATCCCAGAGAAATGAAAACTTATGTTCATATAAAAACCTGCGTGTGACTGTTCATAGCAGCTTTATTTGTAACAGCCCTAAACTGGGAACAACCAAAATGTCATATAATAGGTGAATGATTAAACAAACTAGGGGTCTCCATACCATGGGATTCTATCCAACAATAAGCAAGAACCAACTACTGATATAGACAAAACCTTGGATGACTGTCAAGGGCATTATGCTAAGTGGGGAAAAAAACAGTCTCATGCTGTATGGTTCCATTTATAAAACATTCTCAAAATGACAAAATTAGAGAGACAGAAAACTGATGAGTGGTTGCCAGGGGGGAGGTGTAGTGAGACGAAGGGTGGGTAGGGCTATGGCAGGGCAGTGTGGGGGAGATCTCTGTGGTGATGGAATAGTTTTATATCTTGATTGTGGTGATGGTTAGTACAGTCCACTCAGGTAATACAATAGCAGACACATATTGTGCTAATGCTCTGTCCTGGTTTTGAAGTTGTACTGTAGTTTCCTGAGCTCTAACCACTGGAGGAAACTAAAGGAAGGGCACAAGGACCTCTCTGTACCACCTTTGCAGCTTACAGTAAATGTACAGTTATATCAAGACAAAAAATTTTAAAGTAGTGATTGAAAGCATCACCTGACTTCTCAAACTTCCCTTCAAAACTGTTTTGAAGAAACTCTAGTAAAATGGAAAGATAGTTATCCTGCTCTTATATAGAAAAATTCTTTATTCATTTTATACTTTCACTATATTTGATTTTGTGGCTGGCTGTACCATGTCCATATGTATATATTTTAAAAATCCACACCTTTATCTGTGGATATTAAGGTTATTTATCATTTTTGCCATTATTATTTATATTTTTTATGAACTTACCACGAATCATTTACATAAATCATTTCACCCATTGCCTTTGTGATTGTTTGCAGTACAAATTCCTTGAAGTGGCAAACTGTTTTTCTCAACAACTAGGCTATATTTCTATTTTTATACTATATTTTAAGCAACATATACATTTTTATCAAAGAGCCTCATCTCTGGAAATATATATTTATGTTCACAAAAGGCAAAAGCTTTTATTCTACTTTAAACTACAGCACATGTCAACATTAAAACAGTACCTGTATTTGATTAGTCATTCATTTATTGGCGTTAACAAATTTCTTTGCTACACACTCACTAGTATAATAAAGTTCATTTTCACAAAGACAGAGATGATGTGACAAATCTTATCTCCCTAAGTATTACAACCACACACAAAATAAGATTGGTACTATCAGTTGAGACATAGTCCATCCCTAGTGTTATAAATGGGTTCTAATGTATTGAAAATTATGACTTTTCATAAGTCAAAACAGACTTGTTAATCTTATCAAGTAATCAGCATCAAAACATCAAAATGGGCCGGGCATGATGGCTCGTGCCTGTAAGCTTCAGCCTATGAAGCGGCCAGGGCTAGGGATCGCGGTTCGAGTCCCTCCTGGGGACCGTAGCGAGACCTAGTTCCAAAATAATAGCTGGGCGTGGTGGTGCGCGCCTGTAATCCCAGCTACCAGGGAAGCTGAGGCTGGGAGTTGCTTGAATCCGCGGTACCCCGGGCAACGAGAGCCTGCGGTTCCATGGGCAAAAATAGCGAGACCTAGTCTCAAAAACAACAAAACCATCAAAATGTTTGGGAATCTCTTGTGCCCCAAACCCCGCACTTTATCCATCCTCCAAGGACTCACAGCACAGCACGGGGGTGTAACTCGCTGGGCAACCTTTCCTTCTTCCAGCCTTTGGTGCAGCTAAGGCAAAATGCGGGCTCTGAGTCTGAGTTCTGCAACCCACAAGAAATGTGGCTAGGGCCAGAGAACAGATGTATTTATGCTTTTGGAGGCCCCATTTTTTCATGAATCACGTGGTGGCAGTCCTGGCACTAGTTTTTGCACCTTCCGTGGATCGTGTAGCCAATTAAGTGGAGATGGTGCCCTCTATGGGTAAGTCTTGAGAACAAAACAGACACCTGGAGAAGTGGGGATTCACCTGGATGGCCATTACTGAACAGCTCTGCTCCAAAAGTTTCTCAAAAACTAAATTCTATTAATGTGGTGCCAGAAATAACCTAAGAAGCCAACATAAAATGAGGGAGGTTGAGAGCGGAGGGAGATTCTCTCTCTCTAGCTCTCTTTTCTTTCTCTCTCAAATTTACTGTGAAAAAATTGTAAACATTTAAGATAATTAAAAGAATAATGCCCTGAATTCCCATCTACTCAGCACCTAGACTTCACAACTTGCCAGGTTTCCCATCTACTCAGCACCAGATTTACTACTTGCCAGGTTTGCCTTATGTCTGTATCAAATTTCCTGAATCATTTGATTAGAGACCTACATTTTAGTAATGTCTTTATACTCTTTGAATTTTCTACTGTATGTACTGGCTATCCAAATACATTAATTTATTAATAATAATCACCCCAAGGGTGATTAAATTAAGGGTAGATTAAATTAAATGCGAATCTTTAATTGTTGACTGTAGTGACCTCAGATTTCTTTTCATTTACTTTTAAGTTCCAAGGTCAACTCATTGTCTTTGATTTCACCATAATAGCAGATAAGACAGAGCTGAGTAGAAACTAGTGATACTGAGGCAGACACCAAGGAATCCCCAGGATGAGCCTGGCAGTTGAACCTTGTCAGAACCCAGCCCTCTTGCCATTTTTTTATACCTCTCTCAACTTCTCAAAGGCTCCTGGCAGGCACAGTGCAGGAGGACAATCATACCAAGCAGAAAAGTGGCAGGACCCTAAAAGCAGGCCAGTGAGGAGAAAGAAGGTCTTGGGTGGCCCTGACATTTACCCCCTCTAGGCTGCTCCAAGAAAACTGCTCCATGCCTGTAAACATCCACCTTTTCCCACAGCCTATCCTAATACATTTTGCTATTTTCTGATGTCAGAAAATGTAACATAAATATAAAATGTAACTCAGTATGTAAGAACCAAATAGATACACTTTAAATATATAACTCCTGCATGTAATTCATAACATACACACATCCAATACAATATACATATCAATATGCCATATTAAAGCTGACTTGTAATAAATGTGTTAACAGATAGCTAATATAAAATACAATTCAGTATGTGGTAAAACCAAGTAGTAGAATTCTAGGTCTCTTTCTCCAAATGCAAATATACAATATATATAATGCATCTTATATACACTCCATAGCACATTACATATATGGTGTATCTTTAAAATTCTTAGGGGACATAGTTAGCAACTCTATCAAGTTGGTTTTTACCACATAGTGAATTATATTTGGCTAGACTGATTCTTTTCCCAGCAGGGGCCATGAAGTCTCATCTCTAATTTTTCTACCAAATCACCCACCTGCTGTTAGTCACAATCAGTGTTTCCCTGGTCTTCCTGACAACTGCCCATGAATAACAAATTCACTCCAGTTCTTGTGGAGAGAGAACAGGGGGCTTACCTGCCATTTCAGGGTCTATTTTTCACCTGGACTGTTGCTGACACACAAGGTTCCTGTGTGAACAGGTCCCCTAAAGTTGTGTGGGCATCTCCACTGCCAGGAGGCTGCTTCTCAGGATCTGATCTGCTCCAGTAAGACTGTTCCTAGAAAAGAAGAGTTCCCTCCTGCAGGGTCACAGTGGACATGGGTGCATCAGGCCAGCTGCTAATTCACAGCTACTCACTGTAGACAAGCCCACAAAGAGTCAGGTGTAGTGATGCATGCCTTTAATCCCAGCCTTGGGAGGCTGAGGCTAGGAATCGCTTGAGTCCGTGGGTTTGAAACTACCCCAGGCAACACAGTGAGACCTAGTCTCTAAAAAAAAAAAAAAAAGAGCCCACAGGGACACTTCAACAAGAATTACTATGAAGAATTTACTGTGTTCCAGTTACATATGTAGAAGTTAATTTAAAGTACTTAATAGTATCACTACTTTAAATGTATTTAAAGCATTTATCTTCCCAAACTTTCTAGACATTAAGCATTGATCTCTGGCTTGAGCCCTATCCTATGGGTATGGAATTTCTCTCAGAAGACCTTAATTCATTTTTAAAAATTAATGAGTACTTATGACACTTTCTATGTAACAAATACTGATCTAAGTAGCTTTACAAACATTAACTTATTTAATCTTCACAACAGTATTACTATTTACTCCGTTGTAATTAACAAGATGTTTGTGTCCCACCAAAACTCATAGGTTGAAACCTAATCCCCAACTTGATATTTGGAGGTAGGTCCTTTGGGAGATGATTATCTCATAAGGGTAGAGCCCTCACAAATGGGATTAACACCTTTCTAAAAAAGACTTCAGGGCCGGGCATGGTGGCACATGCCTGTAGGTGGCAGCCTAGGAAGCCACAGCCAGAGCCAGGGATCGCGGTTCCAGTCCCTCCGCGGGCCGGTAGCGAGCTCTAGTCCCAAAAAAATAGCTGGGCATGGTGGCGCGCGCCTGTAATCCCAGCTATCTGGGAAGCTGAGGCTGGGGATTGCTTGAGTCCGTGGTACCCCGGGCAACGTAAGCCTGCAGTTCCACAGGCAACAATAGCGAGACCTAGTCTAAAAAAAAAGAAAAAAAACCCTGAATGCCTATAATCACAACAGAATTCATAAAACACAAGTAAGTGGAAAAGAAATAAAGTGCATAATTCATTTCAAGTATAAGCT
>PVHY01032423.1:0-11892 GCA_004024945.1 Uropsilus gracilis
GGGGCGAGGGGAGGAGGGGCAGGGTCCCCTATCCTGGCGAGTAGCTGTGGCGCCCTCTGCTGGGCGGTTCCTGGACAAGGCACGTAGGGCTTTGGCCTGGATGTGGGAGGCCTGGAGGGACCTCCGGGGCAGAGGAAGGGTCAGGGTGTGGAGAGGACCTGTTCTGCTGTGGGGGACAACTGCTCCTCCACAGTTACAGAAACAAAACGACACATCGTACATATTTACCAGACCGGCGCTGGCCGCATAGGGCTCCATGCCCCTACCCGGGGGAGGGCCCCGAAGCTCCTGGCCAGCCAATGAAGAGAGAGGAGAGAGCCTGCCCAGCCCCTCCCTGCCCACCCCCCACCCCCACAAAGGACCGAGAGAGGACTTTGCATAGATACAGAGTGGGAGGACCTGGACCAGGGAGGCCCCAGCGGGGAGAGGGCAGAAGGGCTCCCCCAGCCCCGCCAGGAGGCTATGAGGAAGGGTGTCGGTCAGGGTGCTTCCGGCGGGGCCTCACAGGTCGCTCTCGCCGTACAGGGCTGTGGAGAAGGACTTGTAGTCGAGGGCACCGGGCACGGCGTCGGGGCCCTGGTAGGGCGCCATACGGGCGATGCAGTACTCAGCCTGGTCGGGCGGCAGCTCTCTCCGCAGCTCCTCCGCGGTGATGAAGTTCTGGGGGCGGCAGGGCAGGGCTCTGGCCACCTCCCCTCACACTAGACACCCGGCCCGGCCCCCTTCAGCCGCCTCCGGGTGCCTGGCTTACCTTGTCCCCTGCCAGGACCTTGAAGGAGGCGATGACCTGGTCGGCCGTGTCCGTGTCGGTGGTCTCCCGGGACATGAAGTCGATGAAGGCTTGGAAGGTGACCAGCCCACTGTGGTTGGGGTCGACCACGCTCATGATGCGGCTGAACTCGGCTTCCCCCTGCAAGGTGGGAGTGGGGCCGGGGCGGCCTCAGAGCGGGGCGGCGGCCGGGCGGGGCCCACAGGTGCTGCTCTCCCAGGAGCACGAGTCAGGGGAGCAGGCCCTCCCCGGGCCCCGCTCAGACCAGCCCACCTCCGAGGGTCTCAGCTCCCTGGGCCGACTGCCCCACATGCTCCCACCCCCCCTTTTGGGAAGTGGGAGTTGGGGTGTAGGTCCAACAGGTCTACTGCTCCTCAGCCCTAGGCTCACAAGTTAGCTCTGGAGGACGGGTGAGAAAGAAAGAGAGAGAAAGGGGGGAGCCAGAGGACCGATCCCCCTCTTTGGAGACATTCAGGAAGGAGGTGGGAGCTCAGGGAGTCGTCGGAGGGACCCCAGGCCAGCAGCGCGGCAGAGGAGGGAGGCAAGGCCGCACGGCTGTGGCGGAGGAGTGTCCCCGAGGACGGAAAGCTCTGGAGGCGGTGGGGAGGGCGCAGAGGAGGAGGAGAGCAGCAGCGGGGAGGCAGAGCCGCATACCAGGCTGTATCCTGTGGAGATAAGCAGAGCCCTGAAGTCGTCGGAGTCCATGCTGCCTGTCTGCTTCTGCTCGAGGATGCAGCGACAGCAGGAGGCCAGCCCAGAGCAGCGAGAGGCCACCCGTGTGCACAGCAGGGAGAGAGGACAGTGGCGGGAGCGGCCAAGAGACCGGGTAAGGGGAAGGTGTCCAAGAGACAGGGCAGGAGAGGTGAGAGCGCCGGTGAGATGGCAGACACGATGGCGAGGGGCGGAATGGCGAGGGAGGGACAGAGAGAAGGAGAGAGAAGAGCAGTTAATGCCACGGTCCGCTGGGGCCCGGGGTGCGTACCTGCCGATCATTCTCCACGTCGTAGCCCAGGCTGATGAGGCAGGCCTTGAACTCCTCTGGCCCCAGCGCCCCGCCGTGGTCCTGCCAGGCCATTCGGAGGCAGGGGTACGGGGGGGACCGTGTGGTGACCCAGTGGGTGCAGGTTGGGAGAGGGCCCCGGCACACGCAGCAGGTGGGGGGAGGGGCACACAGGGGAGGGAAACACAGCGTTAGCGACGAGGAGGCAGCGGACACCAGGGGCAGGGTCTGAGAGGGCGCCCTGGAGGCGGTCAGAAGTCACCCTCCGCTCCTTCAGGCAGAGCAGGGCTGGAGTGTAATGGCGCCCTAGTAAGGACTGAGTCCCTGGGTTCAGTAGGGGGGGAGGGAGGAATTTCGCCTCCAGGATTCAGGTGTGAGAAAGGAGACTGCGCTCCACACCCCCCACTTCAGGAGGACAAGGGTCCCCGCCCAGCAGTGCAGAGCTGAAGGTGCACAGCACCCATGCAGTGGGCGGGTTGGGCTGGCTGGGCTGGGACTCGGGCTTCCAAGGGCAGCAGGATCTAGTCTGAGCTCAGGATGCATGAGTGCGTGTGTCGCCTGCCAGGTCTTGGATCTTGGGTAAGTGGGACTTGGTCTGTCCCGGGTCAGAGCTGGGCTGCCCCCTTTTCTCTGCGCGTGGGAGCTATGGCCGACAGAGGCCCTGCAGCGCTATGAGCAGCAGCTGATACTCAGCAACAGTGGCTGGAATGCACAGACTTGAAGATGGGAGGAGACATCAAGGGAAGGGGTCCCCCACCTTGTCGAAGTGGTTGAAGGAGGCCCGGAACTCCTGCATCTGCTCCTGGCTGATGCCCTTGGCGTCGCGGGTGAGGATCTGGTTCTCCACCTCGTTGATGGTGCGGGCGATGGTGGTGAGCAGCTGCTCCCAGCCCACACGGATGTGCTGGGGGGAGCGAGGGCATGAGAGCTCAGCACCCACAGCTGAGGGGCGCTGCAATGGCTTCTTCTCACAGGGTGTGGGGTGTGGGGGGGGCGCAAGGCAGCACTCCCAGGTCCCCAGGCCCCAGTGCTGCTCCCTGTCCGCACACAGGACGTGGACGTGGCAGCTCACTGTGGTGCCCACCAGCGGGGCCCATATTCTGCAGTACATGTTGTTGCGAAGGCCGGACAGGCCAGGGCCCGAGAGCTGTGACACCCCCCCCAGAAAACCCTGCACGCATTTTGCTGGGTGTGTCTAACCACTGGCTTTCTGGGGGCTCGGGGTGCTGTGTGGGAGTGACGGCTGTGCACACTACGAATGCCGCACCTCGGGCAGTCCTGTCCAGCCCCAACTCGCAGGCTGGCCTCCTCAGGGAGTGGCAGGCCGGCGGGGCTCCGGCACACTGGCTGGGCTGTCCTTGAGTGAGGCCCAGGCCACTGAGGCCCAGCAGAAGAGAGCAGCCCCTGGCCTCCCCGGTCCCGTCCCCCCGGGCCTAACTACAGTGACAGGAGAGCAGCGGTAGGAAGCCAACTTTGCAGACGTGTAGACGTCTGATCTGGTCTTTCCGGGCAGAGCGAAGAGGAACGAGAGGAGCAGCAGACACTTCCCTACGGGGCAAGCGCTGTGGAGAAGGGGCCTGGCTGGGGCTGCCCCAGGGGGGCGCTGTGCAGGGAGGAGGCAGGCGGGCGCTGGGGTACCTCCATGGTGTAGTTGGTGTGCTTGTTGTCAAAAATGAGCGCCTCTTGGATGAGCTGGTGCTGCTGCTCCAACAGGTCCAGGTTCGGCTTGTAGTCCACGATGCTGAGCTCGTACTGCTTCAGGTGGCTCAGCTGGTCCTCCAGGGTCCCGTTCATCTCGATGGAGATGCGGCCGATCTCCTGCACAGAAGGGCTGCTGAGGACGCTGGCAGGCTCACGGCCATGACCAGCCAGCCCAGCGCCTGATGCCCAGACTCGGGGGCCCTCTGGGGAGGCTGATGCGGCTGACCCGGCTCCCTTGGTCTTGCCCATGAGAGCGGAAGCAGCGCCACAAGGGTCTGGGCACAGGACTGACGTGCCCACCTCTCAGTGCACACTGGACTCCCGGGGGCCTGGGCTGAAAGGCCCACTGCAGAAGGGGTACTGAGAGGGCGCCCCATCACCAGGAGAGCTGAGCCCAGGCCTAGCGGACTTCAGAGCTGGCTCCTGAGCACCAGCACCCACACTGGGCCCCCACGCGGCACAGCTGGCGCCATGGTGCGGGGCTGCAGGCGGCCTTGCCCAGCCCGCTGGGAGTGTGAGCAAGGCTGCTCTCCACTCGCTGGGTGGTGGTGGGCACCTCCACAAGCCACTGGCTGGGCTGCGAGGAGCACCAGTGAGCAGGGTGCGAAGGCCAGAGCTCAGATCCCCTCGTGCACAGCTATGCCCAGGGCACCATACACGGCCAGCACGGTCGCCCAGAGAAGCGGCTGTTGGGGAGTCCCATCCCAGAGATGAGAAAAGTGGGAAGCAGAGGTTAAATCTGCTCGAGCCCCCCTGGCCCAGCTGGGGCAGCTGACGCCCAGCCATGCTCTCCGCACCGCCGGCTACCTCCACCAGCATCACCTCCAGGGTCCTCTGGCCCCAGCAAGCGGTGAGAACCTCAGTGCGTGAGCACGGCGTTCTCACCCTGCCCTGAGTGCGGGTCCGACCCTTACCTCCATCTTCGTCTGGATCCAAGGCCCCACGATGTTGGCCTGGCTGGCAAACTGGCGGCGGAGGTGCTCGTTGGACTGCTGCTTGCTCTGCTCCTCCAGGAGGGCATGGTCCCGCTTTGGTACCAGCTGCTGCACCTGGCCAGGGGGTTGAGCAGCCGTCAGGGCTGGGGTCCAAGGCCTGGCCCCGCCCACCCCTGACCCCATGAAGGGCCAAACCTACCTTCTCCCACTTGGAGTTGATGATCTGGGGGGTGACGGTGGTGTAGGGATTGCTGCCCAGGAGTTTGATGTGGTTGCTCTCGGCGATCCTCTGGGCCTCCTTGTGTATGGCCAGGATGGCCTCCCGCTCCCTGTCAGCGTCCGGCAGCGTGGACTTGAACTGGTCATGTGCGGAGATCAAGCCCTGGAGAGAGAAGAGGGAGTAAGGGGAAGTCCTCACCCTCAGCAGTGCCACGGGCAGGACAGGTGGGCGCGGACCTCGATCTCCTCGATGGTGTGGACGATGAACATGTCCTGCAGGTCCTCCATGGCGCTCTCCATCCAGTTGTTGAAGGGGGCTGCCCGCTTGGCGTACTCTAGGTGCAGCTGGTCGATGGTCTCCAGCTGCTTCTCTGTTTTCTGGGGGGTGGAGAGGCATAGGGACAGAGGAGGGCGGTCAGCCCAAGAACAGGAGGGTGTAGAGGAGTTCAGGGGCACAGAAGGGTCAGTGCCAAGGGCAGTGGGGGCGGGGGCTCCACAGTGGCCATCACCCCCTCACCTCCAGGGCCTCCCTGCGGCTGTGGGTCAGCGAGCCCAGGGCATCCCACTGGTCACAGATCTTCTGGCACCGGGTGTTGACACTGTGGGAGTCGTAGTAATCCAGCTCACTGCAGGCAAAAAAGATAGTCAGGCCCAGCGGGAGACCCAGGGCACCCCGGGCCCGAAGGCAGAGAACCGACCTTTAGGGATATCAGGAAGCAGAGAGCCCTCTCCGTAGGCCCAGGCGCTGAGGGCGGGGGGAGTTCAGGGGAGCGGGGCTTCCTGCTCATTCACTTTAGGACATGGTCTGCTGCCGCAAACTGATGCAGGGGCCCGGGTGGCTGCAGCCGAGCCTGCAGCTACACTGCTCCCTTTGTTCTGACAGCCGAGCAGAGGGCGCTGGCTGAAGTGGGGGCTCTGGGGCCAAGCGCCCCACGACTGAGATCCCGGCCTGTGATTCTGGACTTGTGTGACTCTGACAGGGTGACCTCCCCTCTGGATGCCTCAGTTTCCCCTTCTGTGAAATGGGGTGCGGTCGTTGTGAAGACCAAGCTTTTAATACCCACGAAATGTGAAAAAGCCGGCAAAGTAGCAACAGCAGGTGCCTAGAGGTTGTGTATTTAAGGGCTATTGAGGAAAAACATTCAAGCAGCCCACTGCCTCAGTCCAATTTTGTGTGTGTTTATGCTTTAACTGGTGCACCGGTTAGGGTATAGACATTACCAGATGCTGAGGTTTAGGACCTCGGCTGTCCTCTACACCCACCCATCCCATGCTTGTGACTCCTCCATCCCTTTTCATCAGCCCCAGGCTCCAGGGTGTCTACAGGCAAAACTCTGAGGGTCTGGGGAGCTGGGGTCTGGGGACCATGCTGTCTTCCTGCTGAATGAGAAGGGCAGGGGGAATCAAGGGGCCAGGCAGGAGGTTAGGACTGGGTGAGGAAGCAAGGCTGCGCTCCACAAATGGGATGGGAGGCCTGGGTTCCACCCCTGTCTGGATCACTGCCTCACCACGTGACCTCAGGTAAGCCCCGTGGCCTTTGTGGGCCTCAGCTCCTCCTGTGTAATGTGAACTGCTGAGCTGGGGTTGAAGGAGCTGGTCGTGCAGGGCACCATGTACTCAGAGATCTACTGGTTACAGCACTCAGCGGGTTGTCTACCCAGGCTTGTCCTGGGCAGCCCTTAGGCCTGACTCATCCTCAGGGGAAAGGACGGCACCCCAAAGAGCCCTCCCTTCCTCTGCACCGGGGCTACTGTCCAGAAAACCACTTCAGGGAGTGCTTGTTCCTGGCTCAGGGTAATGGGTTTCACATGGCAGTTCCCTGAGGTCTGAGGAATAGGCTGGGCTAGGATTTACTCCAAGTCCTTTCCCACTGGCATCCAGGGCTCCCTTGCCAACTGGGGCTCATGTCCCGCCCCCCAACTACCCCTTTGGACATCTGTGTTGGTGGTCTCACTCGCCTCGACCTGGATGTGCCATGTGCAGGGGCTCCGCCCTAGGAAGGGATTGCTAGCATGCTGTGGTCCCAGGATCCTAAAGTGGGGTGCAAATGGAGCCAGTGGAGGAAGGGAGCCAGGAAGAAGAGTAACTGGTCCTGGCTCGTGTGGGGCCCCGCCTCGCAGGGGCGAGCAGCACTTGGCATGGCTGCAGTGGGCAGGAGTGACTGTGCAAAGGGCGATTCCCGCCGAGGAGCCTATTCTGGAGGCTGCGGCTATTTCGGGCACCCGACGGCCCCTCCAGGGCCTGCCGATTTTCCATGAAGCAATCGCCTGGGCCTCCCACTCCCTGGTCCTCCTGGCTGCAGGCCACTGTGCTGGGGAATAAGGCCCCCATTCACCGGCTCTGAGGTTCAGTGTACTAATTGTGTGCACAAGTTTATCTGACTGGGGCGGGGAAGGGAGGGCCGAGAACCGGCTGCCTGGAAGCCCTCACAATAAGTGTATTCTGAGCAGGAGAGGAAAGGGGCTGGGCAGAACAATGGCTCACTGTGCAGCCCAACAGGGGGCGGGAACGTGGAGGTAGGCTGCGCACCCCACCGGGGGGCCAGGGGCCTTGTTGGTGTGGCAGGTGGGGCCCCAAGGACCCCAAAAGCCTGAGTAATCAGGACCAGGGGTCAGAGACCTCCCTCCTGCCAGGAACTCTAGACCCTCTGTTTCTTAGTGGTGGTGGTGGTTAAGACAGGACAAGCAAAAAGCTTCATCCCATATGACTCTTCCTTCCCCGGCATCTGATGGGGACTGGAGGGCTGACTGGCTCTCAGGATGTCGCCGCTGCTCTCTGGGGAAGCGGGTTCCAGGCGAGCCCTCACGTACTTGAGCTCCTGGGCGATGGCAGCAATCTGCTCCACGCGGTCCTGGTGTGCGGCCAGGTCACTCTCGAAGGCCTCGTGCTTGCGGATCAGGGCTTTGATGTCTGACAGGGTGGCCGTCTCATAGTCCCGCTGCTTCAGCATGGCCTCCTTCCCTGGGGTGGTGGGGTGCAGAGGGTGCTGACACAATAGCACAGGGGGAGCCCAGCAGGGAAAGAGGTGCAGCCCCCACATCCTGCCTTGTTGAGGATGGTGTCGTGAACATTAGACACTTCTAGCACCGTTCTCCTTGTCCTACAGGGATTTCCAAGCCCAACTACGTGCTGGGAGAGAAGGTCTCCCGATTCAGCCTGTGCACCCTTTGCTAGAGGGAAAGCCTAAGAACAGGATTGTGCTGGGGAGGCAGGCGTCCTATAGTGGGCGTTGGGCTGGAGCAGCTAGGGCTGCAGTCCAGGCCTTGGCAGGCTGGAGGTGGTTCCGGGAGTGTAGCCCCAGTGCTTGCCCCCAGCACTCCGGGATCAGGCTCTTGGGGCGAGGGGGGGCTCCCGGGGCTCTTCTGCACACCCCACACTGTCCTGAGGGCTTCTGACAGGCAGTGAGGCAGAGCCCACCGCCAGGCCCTTTGAAGGGAGGGCGGGAGGAACACTGTTATTAGTCCTGGAGCCTGGCTAATTACACACCCCAGGACAGACGCTCCAGCAAGGCCTACGAGTGGCGAAGGTGTGCAGAGGGCGGAGGTGAGCACTCAGCCTGGGACGGTGGCTGGGACCCGCACCGCCGCCCATGGTCCCCACTCAGGACCTCTAGCAGTCCCTGGAGCGACAGCTCAGACACCACCCCTCCTCTGCTCAGCACTGGGGGTCTGTTCACTGGCTGTCTGCCTGTGCAGTGACAAGGAATGGCAGGATATGGGTGCATGCAGTCACTCCCTGCCGCTCCCTCACCTGTGGCACAGGTGAGCGTCAGCACCTTCCCTGACGTCTGTGAGGGGATGCTCAAGGAGGGTGAGCACAGGGCCAGAACCAGCAGGCAGGAGGCAACTGCCTGGGAGACCAACTCCCCGGCCCTGCACCCCAACTCTGGGGCAGGAGGCTTCACCACAAAGGCTCGCTTGCAATGTCCTCCTCCAAATTGCTTTCTCCCAAGGGTGGGAACAGAAATAGTATGTTACCACTTTTCTGCCTCTGCAGAGTTTCAGCAAGGGAGCTGGCGAGGGAACAGTGGGAACAGACAGGAGGGCTCTGGCTGTGGTGGCCTTGGATTCAGGCTAAAGAGACGTGCTTGTTTTTACCTCAGACAACCATGACCCTTCACATGGAGGCTCACCCCTGCAGGCTGCAGGTGGGAGGGGGCACAGAGTGACAGTGGCTCCACTGCCCCCAGGGCCATGCCCTGGTGTGGCTGCCTGCTGGCTAGGGCGGGCGAGCCAGCACCTCCGCACAGCCAGGAGGTTCGGAGGAAGAGGCTTCCAGGTTGGGAGAGAGTAGGCAAGGTGGAGGCTCCGGGCTGAGGGAGTGGGTGGGGACAGGTAGACACTGCTGACCCAGTGGGGCTCTGGCTGGAGTCTGGGGGTCAAGTCCCCCGACCTCCATAGGTGAGGGGCACCCGGAGTGGTTCTCAGCAAGGACCCGTGGTGGGTCCTCACGCCCACACCCCTCAACCTTGGGATACCATCTCCCCAGGGCCATCTAGAGCCCTGGTGAGAACTGAGAGCTGGAAACACCAGCAAGGAACCTGTAAGGGACTCAAGGGTGAGCTTGTAGGAAGACAGCGGAGACACAGTGCATGGGAAATGGGAGGGTGAGCTAGTTCAGTCCCCCATGGGGCTGGGGGTTAAGCCAGTCCATGTATGAGCCCAGGGGCCCCTCCAACCAGAGTCCAGTAGGAACTCTGGAAGTGCCTTTGCACAGGAAAGAAGCACGAGAGATGTCTGTAAAATGAACAAACACATAGTGAATGCCCACAGGCCCCTCTTCCAAGATGGCACCTACTCCTCCAGGGTGGGGAGAGTGCACCCCAAAGATGCCACATCTGCGAGGCCAAAGGAAGGTGCCTGCATGCCTGGCCGAGCTTTCCCTCTCTCCGTTGGGCATGTTGTCCTCATCAGAGAAGGGCCTAGGGTGCTGGGTACTACTCAGAATCTGGCTGCTGCCGCTGGGAGCAGCCAGTTAGGCAAGAGTGAGGATGGCCCCACCAGGCCACAGCCAGGACATGAGTGACTTGGGCTCCGGCTGGCAGGTCACGCACTGCTCTGTGTCAGCTGCTGGTAGGGGTGTGGGTGGGGGAGCTGGAGAAGCCCCAGGTAGCATCTCACCAGGAGCCGTGGGGGTGGGGGCCACAGAGGGCCACACAAGGAGAGTGTGAAGTCAGCTGGGCAGAGCAGTGGCAGAGGCAGCAGAAGTGGGGGCAGGGGTGCCGCCGTGGACTTGAGTTTTCCCAGCGCTGGCAGTGTTTGGGAAGCTCTGGGCCTCCGGGATGTGGAATGTCAACCGCGGCGTGGAGCCCAACCAAGGGCAGGACGTGATGGAATTCCACAACCCGAGCCAAGGGCACGGGCAGCTGCAGAGCTGCTGAGAAACAGGAGGCAGCACTGCATGGCTGGGTCAAACCATCCTGGGGGGGCAGGCCCCTTGCAAGGAGGCTCTGGGATCGGGCAGGAGGTAGCCAGAGCTCCCAGGGTGGCCCTGCTGAAGGACAGTGCGTGGCGCTCTGGCCACTACAGGTGTGGGAAGAGGTGGGCAGATGGTCAAACACTGGCTGCCAGGGAAGGGGGTGCTCACCCCGCTCCTGCCCTGGCCTGAGGGATGGGGACAGGATGGAGCCATCTCCAAGGAGCTGGGGGGAGACCCACCCGCAAGTGGTTTCTGAGGTCAGAGCAGCTTGAACAACCCAGAAGGACTTCCGCCCTCACACCAGTGCTGCCTGGAGTGAGAAGAAGCCTAAACAGCATCTCTGCCCTGCTAACCCCACACAGGTGAGGCCTGACAACAGCATGAGTGCTGGACGTATATGTGTGGCGCACATGTACGAGAATCGGGGCGCGAGGGACAGGGTGCGGGGCCTGTACCGTCTGTCCAGGCCTCATGGATGGAAGCCTTCTGCCGGAACTTCTCCGCCAGGTGGTCAAGTCGCTCCAGCCTGCGGATCTCGTTCAGCAGCCACTCCTCGTAGCCCTTCTCAGCCTGCTCCAGGTGCTGCCAGCCGTTGTTGATGTCCTGTGGGGCAGAGAGTGGTCACCACAGGTGCCAGGAAGGCAGCAGAAACGGGTCTGGGGTCCCATCCGTGCCCAGCTTGCTGCGTGCCGTGTCCAGGTAGCACCTAGAGAGCAACCTCGGAAGGATGCTGCCATCGCAGGGTCAGAGGATCCAGGAGGCCACTGTCCCGGAAACATCACCCTCGCCCCGGGAAGGTGCCTCAACACACCTGATGTCCCCAGAGCCGGGGTGACAGGGGTCAAACTAGCAATTCCACACAGCTACGGTGCAGTTGGGGGACAAGTGTAAAACCCCAGGGCATGATGGCAGTGGAGGAGGGCGGCAGACAGTGTATTCCTACCCCACCTGCACCCCCAACACGGTGCCCTCCCCCTCCCCTACACAAGGGGGGGGGCGCCTGTCCTCCGTGCCACACAGGCTGGCTCAGCGGGCCTAGGCGCCTGGCACTCACCGAGACCATCCTGCCCTCGGAGGGCATGAAGGCAGGCCGGTTACTGAGGCGCAGCTTGGTCTGCAGCGTGTTGAAGTTGATCTCCAGCTGGCACTTCTCCTGCACCTTGGGTGGCTTGTGTACACGCCGGTAGTCCCGGAAGTCCTCCAGCTTCTGCTGCATCTCCTGGATGGTCTTCTGGGGCACGCGGTCCTCCAGCCAGGGGATGGTGCGCCGAATCCACTCCAGGAGCTGTGGGCCACAGAAAGCCAGGTTGAGAGCCCGACAGCTGGGAGCCTGACAGGACGCCTCTGACGAGGGGCACACGGAACCTGACTGTCCCGGTGGCCAGCGCGAGGCTCACCCGCCGGAGTCCAGGAAACTATGTCCCCTAGAACCTGGAGTTGCTCACTGGCCGAGCCCTACCCTGCCCCATCTGCTTGCGGCTGGCCTTCTTCCCAGGTGGTGCTCCACACTGTGGGCCCACTGCTGTTCCCCCTGAGACCACACTGGCGGAGACTCGGGGACCTGCTTGTTGCCTGGAAGAGCCAGGGGCAGGGCCCACTGCAGGCTGGGCTTCCTCGGGGGTGGGCAGTGCTGTGCACAGGGGCTGGGACACATCTATTTCAAAGCAAAAGCGATGCGGTGACGTGGTTCTGTGGCCCACCCGTGCTGTCAGCAGCACGAGGACAGGGTGGGAGCAGGTGAACACGGGGGCGTTCTATGGTGCCAGGAGAGGAACTCCGCTAGTACCCAGCACAGGTGAGCTGGGAGACAGCCCTGAGTGCCAGGCTCCAGCAAAACGAGAAATCTGAGG
>PVHY01032424.1:0-11894 GCA_004024945.1 Uropsilus gracilis
GTTAAAATCGCATAGAAGAGAGAGATCAACTTCTCCTGCAGGACAGAAGGGCTGGAGCGGGGCTGGATGTAAGTGCAAATGGCCATCCCGTAGCACAGAATGACCACAGTCAGGTGAGAGGCACAGGTGTGGAAGGCCTTCTTCCTTCCCTCCGTGGACTGGATCTTCAGGATGGCTGCGATGATCTTGATGTAGGATAAGAGCACCAGGCAGAAAGGGGTCATCAGCAGGACGATGCTGGACACCATGATGGTGACCTCATTGGAGGAGATGTCCACACAAGCCAACTTGATTATAGCTAGAATCTCGCAGGATATGTGATCAATAAAGTTGTCTTTGCACAACGGCAGCTGAAAGGTGATGGTAGTGTGGATGAGAGAGTTGACGGAGCCACTGACCCAGGATATGACAGCCAACTTCATACACAGCCCTTCGTGCATGATGACCGAGTAGCGCAGGGGGTTGCACACAGCCACGTAGCGGTCATAGGCCATCACGGTCAATAGGACAAACTCAATCCCACCCAAAGCTAGGGAGAAAAACAACTGGGCCGCGCAGCTCACGTAAGGGATGACTTTACGCTCTGCAAGGAAATGCACCAACATCTGAGGCACGATGCTTGTGGCATAGGAGACATCAACAAGGGAGAGGTTGTTGAGAAAGAAATACATGGGGGTGTGGAGGCGGCTGTCCAGTCTGATCAGGAGGACAATGAGGAAGTTGCCAAGCACTGTCACCAGGTACATGACCAAGAACAGGACAAAGAGAGCCACCTGCGTGTCCCGGTCACTGGACAGGCCGAGGAGAATGAACTCTCTCACCCACGTCTGGTTGAATGTTCCCATTTAAATAGGAAGGTGATGGACCTGCAGAGAGAGTTAGAGAGAACAGAAGTTGTCATAAGCATGGAAGTGCTTCATGAGACTTACTGCGTGCAATGGCAACCTTGGCAGATGTTTCTTCTATGTGTGGCTAACGGTTACAGGTTGCATGCCAATGTATGTATGTCTACTCTGCTTTGAAAAGCAGGTCAGCACCTTGATAAGGACATGGGATTGTCTCAAGGAGACCCAGTGAAAGCCTGGAGATGACACAGTGCCATTTTAGGGGTTCTTTATCTTTACCAAGCCACTCAAACACCAGGGCAGGGAGAGAATAACAGGTGACAGAGTCAGGTAAAATGACACAGAATGAAGAAAAATATTTTGTAGAGTAAGAAAAAAAACTACTTGTTATGTGTCAACTAGACCCGTCATGGTGAAATGAAGAAATCGATTATAAAAGGAAAGATTGGAAAGAGATCTAGAAAGAAAGAATCTAGGTTTGAAACTTGATTTTACTGAGCAGTTATATGACTTTGGTTCAGAGATAAATTTTTTGTATGAAATAAATGCTATTAGATAACTCGCAAGTTCAGTTAAACTCAAATGTGGCAAACTTATGGAAATAGGTCTTTGGGAAATATTGCTGGTTGTACTAAAATGATGTACCAGCTTGACATGACCTCTGCTCTGGACAGATGTAATAAAAGATGTTGGCCTCAGATCTTTTCCATGAAATTCAGGTAAATTGGAGTTGATAGATAAATTGGAATTGACTTTGAATGGACTGAGGACTGGGGCACTGAGGGTTCCTTATGGGGTATCTGAGTATTAGATTGGATCTGGAGTATGGGATCCTGAGTATTTGGGGGCTCTCATAGCCCTACTTCCTCTTGATGTTTTTGGTAACCTTTGTTCTCTTCAGTCTTTAGTTAGATGAGATGGTGAAAGAAATTATAATCATTATATTAATTGTCTTATTTTCTTCTCACTTACTCCAACTAATAATCTTACCCTCTATACAGAGGCTCAAAAAAAAAAAAAAAGCCAAGAATAGTACTACTACTTGGACTTCCTTGACACAAGAAAGGAAGGTACATGTTTAAGCATTTCTCTTTGTTGTTCATGGAAGAGGGAGGCATGGATTTACATGGATGTTCATTGGAATAGAGTTTCCTTTTTTCACTTTGCTCAGGAAATGCTTTTTAATAAACGTACCACATTATGATATCAATTTTGAACAATGAACAGAAATAATTGAGATTTTCAAGATGATTGAAGCCCCGGTCATTTGTTTCTCCAGGCCAATCTTTAATATGAACTTTCCTTTTCTGCCACATACAAAGCGGTGAGCAGTGGGAGGTAAAAGTGGTCAGAGGATGCAGAGCTACAGATACAAGGTTTCTGGGGTGATCTCAGAACTACACAGGGTCAGGTTGGGGTCTCCATGGAGAAAAGCAAAGCATGCCTGTGCTTCAGATCTCTAAACTCAGAAAGGATAAAGCAAAACAAGTAGTTCCAGAAATGTCCTTCTCAATCAGGACTCAGATACATACAGTTCACAAGCTTCTGTGCCCGTGTCCTCCAAGATAACCTGACCTCCCCTTTCACCATCTCTTCCTTCCTGCTTTATCATGACATGCTCATCCCCACCCATCATTTGATTTTCCTCAACCATGACCATCTACTTGCTAGGAAGCTGGTGTTCAGCAGCGACCACACTTAAGAGTCAGCCTTACATGCCCTTCCTCCCACACAAATTTATGTTCTCTTTACACTAGCTGTTAGTTCATACTATGTGTCAGAACTCTGGTGACTTTTCCCCAGGTTCTAACAATCTTCATAAACAATAAAATCTGAGCAAGGGTGCTAGCAAGATGGTTTCTCCTAGCACCATAAATGTCCACACACAGATCAGCTCCCTCTGAGAGAAAGACAGTGATGAATTGAGAGACTTCTACACATCACATGATTAAGGAATTATGGGTATTAAATCAGGCAGTAACCTAGACACACTTGTTAAAGAGACGGGTTAAATATTTTCTCAACTAGTGAATAAGGGTCAAGCTTCAAATTAGCCTGCACCTGGCAGGTGATTAATAATCTTCCAGGAAACTGCACAGTGAATATTTTTCATGCCTTCTCTCCCCTAAAATAGTTCCAAACTCATTTTGTTAACCTGCTAGCATTACCCTGATAACAAAGTCAAAGAAAAACTATGTAACATTATCTATAATTAATAGATACATAAAAATTCTCAAAATATTATCAACAGTCAAATTTAACAGTCATACACATCAAAATGTGTACCATGATCAATGGGAGTTATCTATGGGAGTTACACAAGGATGTTTCATCATACCCAAATCAACCACTGCGATATGCCACATTGGCAAAATGAAAGGAAAACCCACATGATCATCACAATAAATGCAGGAAAAGAATTGCAAAGTTTAGCATCTGTTCATGATTAAAACTCTCAACAAAAATAAAAAGAAATTTGATGAACTCAAATCTATGAAAACTGTACTGCTAATCAATGGGGAAACACTGAAAGCTTTTCCTCTAAGATCCAGCACAAGGCAAGAATACCTGTCCTCATCACTTCAGTTCAACATCGTACCTAACTGTAGCAACATACTTGAGCAAGAAAAATTGGACACAAAAAGAAGAGAAATAAAATGCATGCTAATGAGAAAGTAAAATTGTTTCTATTTGAAAGTAGCATAATCCCATTTGTAGAAAACCCTAAAGACACACACACACACACCCAAAAAAATACCATTGGAACTAATAAATGACAACTACCTAAGTTGCAGGATGAACACTAACATGCAATAATTGTTGACATTTCTCTATACCAACAATTTTCTTTCTTGAAAAGAAATAAAAGAAGCAAGGCCATTTATGGCAACATTAAAAATGAAATACTTAGGAATAAATTTATGCAAGGATATGTAATATCTGTGTCCTAAAAAGTATAAAACTTTGAGGAAGGAAACCTAAGAAGACAAAAATAAATGAAACGATTGTCTATGGTCATCCTATTTTGAATAATTAATATTTTAAAAATTCATACCCACTTCCATGCCTCTCAAAATTTGAATGTTATTTTTAATAGAAAAGGGATCCTAAACTTCATATGAAACCACAGAAGGCCCAAAAAGGTGAAAGGGAATTTGACAAAGTACAAAGTTGAAGGGAAAATAGTTACTGATTTCAAATTATTACAAAGTTATAGTGGTCAAAGCATTATTGAAGACAACACACACACACACACACACACACACACACAGAGAGAGAGAGAGAGAGAGAGATCAGTAAATCAGAATAGGGAGCCCATAAATAAATGGCAGATACATTGTTAACAAATTTGTAACAGAGTGTCAAAGTAAACACACATGGGGAAAGGTTAGCCTTCTCAATAAGTCCTGCAAGGAAACTGGATATTCACATATTAAAGAATGAAATCAGACACTTATCTGATACTACACATGAAAATAAACTCAAAAATAAATTAATATTTATATGTAAGACATGAAAATTTCTATAAAAAATATTGGAAAAACTTCCTTGATATTGACCTTGGTAATGATTCTTTTAGATATCAAGACCAAAATTTTTGGTAAAAAAAAAAAAAATAGAAATCTTCTGGATAGCAAAGGAAGCAACAGACACACTTCCTAAAGGATTAATATTCAAAATATGTGAAGAACCACTCATGCAACTCAACAACAAACAACTAACAACATGGTGAGAATATTGGCAGAGGTCTTCAATGGACATTTTTTTGAAGAGGACATACAAATAGCCAATAAGTATAATAAAAGAGACCATAACTTCACCCGCCAGATAAACACAATTCAAAATCACAGTGAGATATCTATCAGGCCTATGAAGCTGGCAGCTATGAAAAGGTAGAAGACAATAATGCAGGCAAGAATGTGGAGAAAGGGGAACCTTGCAAGTTGTTGATGGGGATATAAATTGGTACAACCAATATATGAAATAGAGAGTGCCAAAAAATTAAAAACTGAACTAACCGTGATTCAGCACTCCCACTTCTGCTATATAACTGAAGGAAATTAGATCAGTACCTGGAAGAGATACATGTACTTCCATATTTGTTGCAGCGTTATTCACAACAGCTATGATGCAAAAACAAATTACACACACACACACACACACACACACACACACACATACACATCCAATGGAAATTCGCAGCCTTAGATGAGATCTGCCATTTGCAGCTAAATGGATGAGCCTGGAGGACATGATGCTATGTAAATTAAGCCAGACAAGGTAAAAACCATTTCACATATCTGCAGAACCCAAAATGTCAAGTACTTAGAGACAGAGAAAAGAAAATTGGTTACCAGGAGCAGAGAAATAGAAGGTGGGAAGATGCTGGTTAAAATGGGTAACGTCACAGTCATTCAGGAGGAATAAATCTAGGGTTCTAACACAGGATATGATGACTACTCAATTCTGGAAAATTACTGTAAGAGTTGACGTTAGGTGTTCATCACACACAAAAGTTACTATAAATAAGTATGTTACCTTACCTTGACTGCAGCAATCATTTCATTATGTATTGTTTATTAGGTACATCATGTTGTCCATCTTAAATGAATACAATTTTTGTCCAGAACTAATTAACGAAAGATCTCTACACCAAAGTCTGCCTAACACTAGATATTTTCTAATAGTGCCCCTTTTTTAACTCATTTGAAAAATAGTTTTAGAAAAAGTCAGACTCTAGTCAAGTTAAATATATACCTAGTGGAAAATTCTCAGGTAATGGTTTATGGTGACACTTGTAAATATCTGCCATTTTTGAATCAGGAAAAGTGAACATCTCCAACTTACCTGTTAGAATTTACTTCAACTCTGAAATGTGCATCTCCCACATGAACCCCCTTCCCTGCCCAGTGGCCTCCAGTTTTATCACACACCTAGAGGAAATGGTTCCACCCCAAGTGGTAATCTGGTTTCCGGGAAAAAAGTGCCCCCTTGGACTTTAGAACAAGCTCCCCAGGTCCCCACTCTGGTCATACTGGTAATTGCTCATGGAGAAAAAGATAACTGAGTCATGCCATCAACAAAGCCAACAAAGTATCATGTACAATGGAACTTTCCATGTTGGAAACACAGACAGAATTATGATTTGTGGTTGTCTGAGATCATGGCAGATACTGCTGTTCACAGGTGTTAAATAGTTTTTAATTGGGGGCTTGATGGACCCCCAACATCCTTAATTTTCCTTTGTGAGGAAGAAAGTTTTCAGGGCTTAACGTGTACTTACTTTACTTTTTCAACATTCATGTCACATTTTATGACCTTAGCCCTGTGGTACATTTACAACTATTCACCAATATTTGCCATTTGGCTGTTTCTTAAATTATCTTCTCCACTTCCCTCACTTTTAGGAAGGGAACAATATTGACTCAGAAAGATCGGGAATGCATGCATGCTATAAGTTACTCAGTATCTCAACATCCAGAATGACGTTACATTTCAGAGTTATAATCCTTCCCACCATTCATGTGAATTCAGAGGACATGATGACACAAAACCTTAAAAAGGCTTTGAATGTCTCTCTAAAAACAGTGAGATTTAGAAATGAGCCCATTAACTATATTATCCATTCATCATAGAGATGTCCCTAGATGAGAGACAAACATCTGAAGCCTTTTATCCCCTTAGCATTTATGCATCAACTTCCATAACATCTTATTGAACTGGAATCATCTGTGACCTCCTTACTGGCGCCCGCTACCATTTTAGTTCAACAGCAGCAGTCCTGACCCTTGAAGCAGAAGTCATGAAGATAAGTCAACCACCTACACATGTTTTCTTTCATGCAGGTCAAAACACACAAGCACCATGCTTTGACAGACTTGAGCTGTTAATAGAAAGGGCACTTTAATTAGAGAATTTGTCCAACCTGTGGCTGAATGCTTGGGAGTTGTGCACGCTGAATGCATCCTTTGTGGAGAGAATGACTTGCCTCATCCTAATGTTTGACAAAAGAAGATCCAGGGCCACTTGGGCGAATGATGTTTCAAAGATGATTTCATGTCCTGAGGGGTTAATCAGCTTTTCATCCTGGGGTTTTGCTACCTACTTCATATCTGTATTAAGATCCTGACTTTTAATGTAGAGTTCAGTTATTGAAACTCAGTTTCTCCAATAGGTAGAAATGCAGAAATTCACCTGTGAGGATCTATTTTATCATGACTTCATTCTATAAGTGCTCACCTTCCTTAGATATTCCATCCCCTACAAGTAAGACTCAGGTGTTCTTTTGCAGTTCAGTTCTCTCAGTATGGAAAATTCTTGCAGAACAATCTAATATTACTCTCTTCTGCCCATTCGAAAGGAACCAGCCCTGAAATCAGGTGCTGGAAATCTCATTTCTAGCCCCAGTTCACATTCTGAGCATTATCATTTTCCATTCTGAATTTCTGCTGTTAAAAAGAAAATCCGAAGACTGTATGCAGGCTCCTAGGGAAAGAACTGAGAACAGGTCATCTAAAGCAATTGACTTAGTTTTTTTTTTCTGGAAATAGAATATTCAAGAACAGTGTTACCTAACTAATCATTTGATAGAGATCCATCTTTTCCTAAGTGTCTTCCCTAAAAATGATGCAGAGTGTATTCATTGGAATTCCAATTTTCAAAGAGTAGTACTTTGCTTCCCCTTCCTGCTCTTCCCCCATTTCCCTCTACCTCACTTTCCCTCTTTCTGCTGCACTAAATTCTGCAATGAAGAAACTCTTAGTACAAAAATGTACTTAAGCCTCCGGCCTGGGAAGCAGAGACTGCACTGGCTACATTTGCTATACCACATAGGATAAGAAGATTTCAAAACTCAGGTTCACATCTCTGATCACAAACCTCACCAATCAGAATGACTCTCTTTCTGCTCCTCTGTGAATCTCCATTCAAAACCCCCCTCTGAGGATACCTCGATTACGAGTTCCCAAATATTGACCAGTGCCAGAAAAAAACAGACATGTCTTCTTCAGCCAAGGTTCAAGCTGGGTTCTAAAGATCACTCCCTCCAACTAAGCAGTGGACCGCTGCCATAAAGTGTCCCAGACTTCTTAGGATCTTGGGCTGAGGACTCATCTGGGACTAGTTTAGACCAGGAGGAAAACTGCTGGGAGGAAGTTCACAGGTGCTCCAGATTTCCCTCAGGAGCATCGTGCATAAGAGTGCTAATTGTTGTCCCACTCCTAGTCCTCAAGGGCAAATCTTAGATGTTGATACCCTTGTCCCAGTGGAAGGTTGTTCTCCATCCTCTTCAACCTGCAGCAGTCTACCAGAAGCTTAGGTCATTCTCATGAGTGAGAGTTGCCAAGTTTTAGTCATATTCTTGCACAGCTCAATCATTTGGTCTTCAGGGTCCCGTCTGTAATGAGCAGAGACTAGGCTGCCCTGAAACATGGGGGAATTAACCAATGACACCATTGGCTCTAGAACTCATCTCTCCTGAACAGATGACACTTAGACTTCACTCTCCTGAGAGAAGGGTTGCTCTGAGGGTCTCAGGTATTGGCAGGTACATTTCTCATGACACTCTTCCAGTTTAAAAATAATAGCACATTGGAGGATTGAAGACTCCAAATAAGAGACCCTTCCAAAAAAAAAAAAAAAGAATAATTAAAATCTTATAACTTTCAGAGGATTAAAAAGGGGAATGAAAAAGGTCATCTGGACTCTTCAGTACAGAAGTGTTAGTTCCTTTACCTCTTCAAATCCTTAATTTTTATGAATAGATTCAATACAATTTCCACAGAACATAGTCACATTATCAGTCTCTACTATATAATCTATCTATTAGGCAAACTTTACGTGAGTCATTTATCCATTTCTTCATTCATCTCCCAGTCAAATAGCCAGTAATTCTCAACATCACCAATAACTCTCAAATACCATTTACATATCCATTCATTTAGTCAAATAATCACCTCCATCTCAACATTCATCCATTTGTGCATCTGCTCACCTACCCAATTAAGGCCTTCCATCTGTTCTCCCTATGAAAATTCATCTATATTCCTAATATCTATTAATTATTTACCAGACCTTCTAGAGTCACTCTGTGTATCATCCTTCTGCTTACTCACTTATTTACCTTGTTATGTTACCATGGCTTCTGATATTATGGCGTCAGCCATTGTGACATTAATGACAGTGACAAAGACTGAAATTTCAGGCAATAAAAAGAGAAAGTACAACCGTTTCTCATGTCTTGCTGGAATTTACAAGTTCCTGTAGAATTGAAAGAATTGGTTGGATATTTGCTCAGAAGCTGGTGAAAATATTTTATGCCTGCGAGGACTCTATTCAGAGTCTCCCGGCACTCATATCACTGTTTTTGTCTACTCATCTGCTGACAACAGAAACAAACTCCAAGCTTTGAACCGGGGGTCCATGGTACCCTGAGTCACTTCTACTGGAAACTTCAGGAAGTCATTCTTCTCATTCTGTCTCTATCATGAGGATGTTAGATCAACTCATTTTCTGAAACCATACATGAGTCTTTTGTTTCCATTATCAATGCTGCTGGCTTCTAACATTTTAGCTTTTGTGCCTAAGTGCCAAGTAATTCAGAGTTTTTTCAATGTGTGGAAGGTTTCACTTTACCCAAACTTCCTGAATTAGATACGATGCAGATTGGGTCCAGAAAACTCTTCTTTAATGATTCTCATGTTTCTAATTACATAGATTGGAGAACGATGGCAGGAATCTATTATGTAGACTATTACCATATTAATCTTTTATGAAGATGCTTTGTTCTACCACTATCCACTTCACAAACATTTGCTCTAAAGTCTTCATTATTTCAACTAAATGAGAGGGCTTTGACGTCACCACAATCTATGTTACTCCCTGCTTCTCTACTCTGTTAGCTCTCACTCACCCTATAGTTCCTGCTGTTTCCCAAACAGGAAATGCTTCCTCTTTTGTCTAGAAAGTTCATCTCAAACCATTTCATCTAAATTGAAGTAGTTCCTTCAATATTACTGTGGTTGACACAGTAATATTTACTTTTAATTGTAGACATGGGTTTATGAGAATAATAAGAAGAATGTTCTCATAGGTTTACAAGAATAAATCATATTATTTCTTCCAAACAGTGCATATAATTAGATAAGTTGATTCCAGGTAGGTGACTTGTTTTATCTAAAACCTTTCCTTTGAGGGCTTTGTTTGCCAGGATTGTAGCACACAGTCGAAAATGAGTGTCCATTTCACTTTATCTGTGAAAACAAACCTTGACTATTTTAAATTTTAATTTAACTTCTTCTAGTTCCTCTGAGGTTGTTCAAATTTTAAAGAACACCACGTCCATCTTAAACAAGAAAACACCTATAAGATCGTAATCTACAAGATTGTAACTACTCCTGAAATCAGAAAGCTGACCTCTGGTTACCTGCACTGGTATAAGGGGGCGATAGTAACCACATAGGCCTCGAAGAGTTGCTTTATGGGACTGTTAAGGCTGAGTGCAGAATACAGTGTCTATATTCATGATTCTCTGAGTGCAGAACAGCTAGGAACCACAGACAAGCGTTCCCGCCTATACTGAAACTGCTATCCCAGACTTAGCACAGTCCTCACAAGGCTGCTCAGGGAAAGACAGAAAACCAGAGAACATCTCCCTGGTGGTGCAGGGCCAGGTGAGGGCCGCAGCAGCAGAAGGCACTTCCTGCCATCAGGCTGTTGTGGAACAAGCCTCAAGCCTCTGTGGGAGGGGCCGCCACCCTGCCTACCTCAGAGACAAATCAGTGCTGAGGGAGGGGAACAGAAAACAAGAAAACCTTCTCAGGAAAGGGTCCTTGGACAGCCTCTGGGCACTGAGCCATTGGCTGAGGTGGGGCAGGGAGAAGACCTTTAAGGAAGCCCCAGAACTGAGCCACAGGGAGACAGGCTGTGCCTCAGCCTGAGCTGCAAGCAGGACAACAGAGAGCAGCCCTGGCCTGTGACACAGGGTAGTGATGCAGGTTAAAATTACACAGGCACCAAAATACCCTAGTGGGCAGAGTCTGTAAAAAACTGGAGAGAAAATGGGCAGTGGGAAGGGAGGACATATAAAAAGGAAGGATCGAAAAGGAAAGAGAGAGAGATAAGAACGGCAGACTGAGAGAACAGGCCCACATGGCCGGGCCAGGGGAAGGCCCCAGGAAGAGTGAACTGGAGGTGGCGAGGAGCCACATGGTGGAAGAGTGACCGGCAGAAGAGTTGCCAGTGTGGAGACTGTGGCACTGCAGCAAGGTGGCATAGTGAGCTGGTACCTGGAGGTGGCCAGGGATTTGGAAATCTGATTTGTGCATCAGCAATTGTGGAAGAAATTTGAAGAGCCTTGGAGAAGCAGAGCAGCGCAGAACACTGGAGAGAGAAGAAGAAAAGAGAAGATGCCAGAAAAAGACTGGACTTTGCAGTACCTGCCTCAGTTTTGGAGGGGCAAAGGGCACCATTTTTTTTTCATGTGGAGAGGAGAACATTTATTTTTTTATTTATTTTTATTTATTTATTTGAGACTAGGTCTCGCTATGTTGCCTGGGGTAGTCCCGATCCCGCGGACTCAAGCGATCCCCAGACTTAGCCTCCCAGGTAGCTGGGATTACAGGTGCGCACCACCACACCCAGATACTCTTTCGAGACCAGGTATCACTATGTTGCCCAGAGTAATCTCCAACCTGCAAACTCAAGTGACCCCAGGCAAAGAGCACCATCTTAAACATGTGTCCTTAAGACCTTTAAAACTGAAAACAGTGACCGGGGAAAAATAACTGACCACTTGTGGCAGTAAGGACTTCTCGTTTTCCTAGTAAGTTTCCTTGTAAATAAAACCCTGTTGTTTAAACTGCTTTTGTTTGGCAACTGCTATTGCCAGTGATGCAAACCCATAGTTTGATAGTTAAAGGCTTCTGCCCCTTTTAACCCAATTTCACCTCTATCACCAGGCCAGCAAGAACTAAGAAAGAACAGCCATTTACACAGGGGGAGAGGAGCGTGTAGGAACTCTCACAGCTGTTCTCACAGGAAGAGCTGAAC
>PVHY01032425.1:0-11874 GCA_004024945.1 Uropsilus gracilis
TTGACCTTAATTGAAGAAAGGAGTGAATTTGTCCCTTCCAGGCCATGAAAGTCAGGGAGATTTAAGGACCCAAGAAGTCAGGTATGAGGAGTGGCAGCTTTGGCAGAAGTGAGACCAGGAGGCTTCCCTGGGATCTGTGGTTGAACCAGTTGGGGAAGGTAGGAGTGAGAAGCAGTTGGTGCTGGCCTTGGCACTACCAGAGAAGACACTCACTCTGCCTGATTTATCTCCATGATGGACTGCACATTCCCCAGGGGACAGATTATATCCTATGCACTCTGTCAATAGCTGTTGAATTAATGAGCAAATGTGTAAATGCACTTATGCCTCAAGAAAGTTATGAGCATTGTAGAGCAGTAGAAATGATAATAATGACCACTATTAGCATCCATTTATTCAACAAGTATTTATTGTGCACACATTATCTGCCAGGCATTGTGCCAGGAGACACTGGAAACAGCTATGAAGAAAACAAAGTAAAGACACCCTGTCCTCATGGAACTTACATGATTGAACACCTTCTGTGGTTCCTCTCGACTCTGGCCTCCATGTCTGTGTCAGTAAGTTGGCCTTTATGGATACACTATATGGAATGTGAGTCAATTCTTCTATATGCATCATCTAAGGGCAAAATCTTACATTGAGTTGCCTTGCAGAATAGATTGACAAGAGTGACTTGAGGGAGGGAAGTAGTTAAGGGGCTAAGGCAGCTGCTTGACTTGATCTAAACTAGGGTGGACTGACGGGAGTGCGTTGAAGAGAAAGATTTGGGCCTCTAAGAAAGTTCACATGGAAAGTCAAGAAACCTGTATACCAAGGATAAGAAAATCATCAAAATGACTGAGGCTTGTGATTAAGGGTGATTCAGAGAACTATGTATCATCGTGAAATAGAAAACTAAGCAAAGGAAATGGTTATAGACAGTGATGGGACATCCATTTTGAAAGTAACTTTATTGAGGAAAACATACTCAAAAGTGCTGAAGGGTGGGAGTGTAGCTGGAAAACAAGCTTCATGCTCTTCCCTCCCTTCACTTTTTCTAAAAAATAGTCTCTGTTCTGATACCTAGATTAGTTTTATCTATTCTTCAGCTTTGTATGAAGGAATTCATATGCTGTATATATGCTGATTTGTCTGCCTTTTTGGTCTCCCATTATGTCTGTGTGAGCCATCTGTATTTTACATGTAGCAGTGTTCTAAAAAATTTTGAATTGCTCTATGCTACCATAAGATGTGACTATCCGGCCCGGCATGTTGGCACATGCCTGTAGGTGGCAGCCTAGGAAGCCTTGACCGGGGTCAGAGATCATGGTTTGAGTTCCGCTGGGGACACTTAGCGAGATCTATTCCTATAAAAATAGCTGGGTGTGGTGGGGCACGCCTATAATCCCCGCTACCTGGGAAGCTGAGGCTGGGGATTGCTTGAGTCTGTGGTACTCTGGGGCAACGTGAGCCTGCAGTTCCACCGGCAAAAAATAGCGATACCTAGTCTCAAAAAAAAAAAAAAAAAAAAGATGTTACTATCCCACATTGTATATCTCCATTCTTTGGATGAGGGATACTTGGTTGGTTTTACTTATCTCTCTAGTAAAAGTAACACTGCTTGAAATATTGTTCTCTATTCTTTGAGAACTCATTCCATCCCTAGGAATATAATTGCTGGGTCTTGAGCTATGCTCTTGTAGATAATTCTAATGAGTTTTCCAAATTAGTCATACCAGTTTATATCCCCCACCCCACCCCAGTAGTATATAATAGTTCCTTTGCTCTATATTCTTAACCATATCTGCTACTGCCAATGTATATTTTAATAACTTTAGTCATTCTGGTGGGTGTACATTAGTAACTCATTATGGTTTTAATTTATATTTCCCTGAGGACTAATTTTGTTGGCTACCTTTTCAGATTCTCCTTGGTTATTTGGAAATAGTCATTTATGAAGTAACTGTTCAAGTCTTTTGTCTATTTTTCTCTTGGGTTATGTTTTTTATGGAATTGTATGAATTCCATATTTTGGAATTCTTTGTGTATCCTGCATAGGATTATCTTGTCATCTGTGCAATGAAATACTGTTTTCTAGACTCTTGTTTGTCTCTTTACTCTAATTGTGATGTCATTTCACAAACAGAAATTTTATTTCCATATGAAATCATATTCTAAAATAGTGGGGTTAGAACCTCAATGTGACCATTTGCAGGGTGTCACAAATCAACTTATAACAGATAGCATTTGTTACTTAAAATTCTGAAAGCATTAATCTGTGAAGCCATCTGGGCTTGGAGTCATATTTTGGGAAAATTTAAAATTAGGGATTCCAGTCTTTAAAGTCATAGACCTCTTCAGAATTTTCATTTCTTGTGTCAGCTTTAGTAAGCTGAGTTTTAGCCGAGCACGGTGGCTCGTGCCTGTAAGCTTCAGCCCATGAAGCGGCCGGGGCTAGGAATCGCGGTTTGAGTCCCGCCTGGGGCCCGTAGTGAGACCTAGTTCCAAAAAATACAGCTGGGCGTGGTGGCGTGCACCTGTAATCCCAGCTACCTGGGATGCTAAGGCTGGGGATTGCTTGAGTCTGTGGTACTCCGGGCAACGAGAGCCTGCGCTTCCATGGGCAAAAATAGCGAGACCTAGTCTCAAAAAAACAAAAACAAAAAACAAAACAAAAAAAACCCCAAAAAGTAAGCTGAGTTTTTCAGGGAATTTTCCTTTTATCTAAATTTTCAAACTTATTAGATTGTTGTTCATAATGTCATTTTACTTTTAAATGTGTGACATCTGATGCTTCTTCTTTATTATTACACAATAATTTTCTTTCCTTAAAAATATATTGCCTGAATTCCAAGCATTTGGCAATTTTCAAATTTTCTTTTCCCTTAAATTGATTTTCAACTTGTCTCCATTGTGGTCAAAGAATATACTCTGAATGGCAATTCTCTAAAATGTACATGTGAATGTAAAAAGCATATAGATTATACAGGGTTTTTGTTTGTTTGTTTTTGAGACTAGGTCTCACCATGTTGCCCTGGGTAGTCCCAAACCTGCAGACACAAGTAATCTTATCCTCAGTCTCCCAGGTAACTGGGATTACAAGCGCACACCACTACACCTGGCAGGTTCAATGTTTTCTATGTCAAATTTGTTAATTGCCTTAAGTCTTCTATGTCTTCATTGATCTTTGTGTTTTTTCTATCAGTTACAGGAAGATGAATATTAAAATGGGCAATTACAGTTTTAGCCACTTACAGCTTTATCTATTTCTCCTTTTCTGCTTTTTTTCAACATGTATTTTGAGTTATCATTGAGAATATATAAATTTTGAATATACCTCCATCTTTAAAATGATGAATGTATCTCCCATTTCCAGTAATAGTCCTATTTTAAGTTCATTTTGTCTAATATTGGTATAGATGAAGCAGTTTTCTTTAGGTAGTGCTTATTTGTTTATCTTCGATCATTTTACTTTTTTCTTTAGAGACTAGGTCTCGCTATGTTGCCCGGGGTAGTCCCAAACCCAAGTGATTCCTTCTTGGCTAAGTGAAATTCTTTAAAAATTAGATTCAGCTGGGCATGGTGGCGCGGGCCTTTAATCGCAGCCTACGAAGCAAGGCCAAGACTAGGAATTGCTTAAGTCTGCGGGTTTGAGACCCACCCGCGGCAACATAGAGAGACCTAGTCTCAAAAAATAGCTGGGCATGGTGCCTGTAATATCTGGGAAACTGAGACTGGGGATCGCTTGAGTCCGCGGTACTCTGAGCAACGTGAGCCTGCGATTCCTGGGGCAAAATAGCGAGACTTAGTTTCAACAGAAAAAAAAAATTAGATTCTTAGCCAGGTGCAGTGGCGCGTGCCTGTAATCCCAGCTATATAGGAGGCTAGGCCAGGGATCGCTTGAGTTTTCCGGTTCGAGACTGCTCTGGGCAACACAGAAGGACCTGGTCTGAAAAAAAAACCCCAGCCTGGTGGTGGGCATCTGCAATCCCAGCTACCTGGGAGACTGAGACTGGGGATCGCTTGAGTCCGCAGGTTTGGGACTACCCCCAGGAACATAGCCGAGACCTAATCTCTTAAAAAAAAAAAAAAAAAAAAAATTCTTGTTTCAAATCATTACTATAAACTTTATCTATAAACTTCCCTATGCTGATGGCTTTCTTTACTCTGCCATACTCTTTCCTGGGATAATTTTACTTCTGCCTGAGGAATTCCTTTTAATGTCTTTTTTGCATATGAGGTCTTCTGGCAATGAATTCCACAGTTTTGTTTATAGTTGCCCTGCTTTTGTCTTCATCTTCATTTGAGCACCATCAGTGGGTATCATATTCTAATTTGGTAGTTGTTTTTCTCAACACTGAAAAGATGTCATCCCATTGCTTCCTGGTTTCTCCTGCTTCCCTCAAAAGGTTAGCTGTTGCTCTTGTCTTTTATTTCTCTGGTTGTTCTTTAAATCTTTCCTTTTGCTTTTGGATTTCAGCAGTTTGACTAGTGTCTAGTGTTTTTGTTTTGATTGTTATTTGTTGTTATCCTGCGGACATCTGTGGTGCTTCTATTAGGGTCTTAATATTTTTATTCAATGTTGGAAAATTTCCACTTCAAATATTACTTCTTTTTTACTCTTTTTTTTGTGGATTTTAATAAAAGGTAAATGAGACATTTTCCTGTGTTTATAATCTCTCACTCTTGGTTTTTCATACTTTTTCTTTCTGTAAGTTTCAAAATGTGAATGAAAATTTCTCCGTTCTATCATATAATTTTTAGCTATCTTAGGAAATGTGGGGTAGCATCTTGTAGTTTTGCTTGCATGCCTTTGATAGATAACAATGTTTAACAACTTTTGGTGTGCTTATTGGTAATGTGTTTACCTGCTTTGTATAAAGTCTGTTAAGATCCTTAGTAAACTTTAAAACTGGGTGATTTGTCTTTTTTTTTTTTTTTTTTTAGACTAGGTCTCACTATTTTTTCCTGTGGAACTGCAGGCTCACATTGCCCAGGGCACCCACAGACTCAAGCAATCCCCAGCCTCAGCTTCCCAGGGAGCTGGGATTACAGGCACGTGCCACTACGTCCAGCTATATTTTTTTGGGACTAGTCTCACTATGTGCCCCAGGCAGGACTCGAACTGCGATCCCTAGCCCCAGCCGTTTCATAGGCTAAAACTTACAGGCATGAGCCACCATGCCCGGCCTTGATTTGTCTTTTTATTGAGTTAGTTATACTACTTTTGCATGTGTTCTTGAAACAAGTTCTTTTTTTCCCCCAATGGTCAAATATTTTATTTAAACCTTATTTAGCTCATGACAAAAAAAGTCAGTATTACACTTAATTATTAACTTACTACATTAAAGTTTAAGCACTTTTTGTCTGTTTTTTATATTTATTATTTTTATTAATGATTTTGTTGTTTATGTATTTTTTGTATTTATGCATAACAAGTTCTTTATTATGTAAATATTTTGTAGAAATTTCCTCTCATTCTGTGGGTCTTTTCATTATCTTGATGATTTATATGAGAATGCAGACATCATAGTGTTTTAACTTCTGACAGCATGGGAGGTTTTTTTGTTTGTTTGGAGACTAGGTCTCACCATGTTGCCCAGGTAGTCTCGAACCCATGGACTCAAGTGATCCCCAGCCTCAGCCTCCCAGGTAGCTGGGATTACACCATGTGTGTGCCACCACACGCAACACATGGGAGGTTTTTAAAGTAACTCAATAGTATTCCAGATTCCAGCAACGTCAGTTGGCATTAACGTGACTTCACTGCTCTGTACGTTTCAGATGTAGGAAATCATCTTTCAATTTTATGTTTATTTATTACGCAACTTTATCAAGGTTTCAGCAAAAGGTATTTTTAAAGGCATGAACTGTACAATGACAGCAGTTGTTCTTTTGGAAAATTTCAATATTGGACCTGAGCTCAAAAAATAAAAATCAGTAAAATTTTACCACTACTGCTGTAGTGGTAGAGCATGTCTCAATATCAACTTCTATTTCTGATGAATATTTACAAAATTGATGATAGTTAAGTGTGCAGGTATGAAAAAAGTTCACTATTCATGCCTTGCATTCAGTAACACATAATAGACTTAATTATTTTCTTCTAAGTATTTGCTGGTGAATATTATTAATGACCACCACAGGTTATAAACACAGGCTTTGTAATGTACATTAGTCCAAGTATAAATTTTTCCTACCATACCTATTTTCAGTCACACCTATTTTTACCTCTATCAGTTGTAATACATCTTAGCAGATTCCATTTCAGATTGTACAGAATAAATCTTTTCTCAGCTTCTTTGACAATATTTTTGTAGCTTTTTTCTTTTTTTTAAGAGACTAGGTCTTGCCATGTTGCCCGGAGTAGTCCAGAACCCACGGACTCAAGTGATCCCTAGCCTCAGCCTCCGAAGTCTTGGATTATAGGTGCATGCCACCATGCCCGACTCTTTTTGCAGCTATTTGTGAGGGCAAGTTCTTTAGACAGTTCAAATTTGTCATTTACTATATGAATAAATAACTGAATAGAAACAAATATAAATTCAGCAAGAGTCTAGGAAAGCCACTTGAAATCTTTACTTGGTCTTCTACTTGATCATTGATATTGTTCCCAATAGCCTCATTTCTTTAAGCAATATTAAATGGCCAGAGCTGGGTGCAGTGATGTACGCCTGTAGTCCAAGTGCTGGGAGGCTAGAGGCCTGGGATCGCTTGAGTTCGCAGGTTCAAATCTACCTTGGGCAACATAGCGAGACCTGGTCTCAAAAAAGCAGCCAGGTGTGATGGTGGTGCCTGTAATCCCAGCTACCTGGGAGGTTGAGGTTGGGGATGGCTTGAGTCCCTGGGATCAGGACTACCGCTGGCAACATAGCAAGACCTAGTCTCAAAAATAAATAGATAGATAGATAGATAGATAGATAGATAGATAGATAGATAGATAGATAGATAGATAGATAGATAGATAGATAGACAGACAGACAGACAGACAGACAGACAGATAGATAGATAAATGGCCAATAGTCCTATACAAGTTTCTTTTCCTTTTTTTTGAGACTAAGTCTCACTATTTTTGTCGGTGGAACCACAGGATTACACTGCCTGGGGTACCACAGACTCAAGCAGTCCCCAACCTTGGCTTTCCAGGCAGCTGGAATTACAGGCATGCATCACCACACCCAGATAGTTTTTTGGAATTAGGTCTCACTACACGCCCCAGGTGGGACTCGAACCACATTCCCTGGTTCCAGCCGTGGCTTCCTAAGTTGCCGCTTATAAGCACGCACCACCCTGCCTGGCCTAAAAAGTTTATTTTCTTTAGACATTTACCTTTTGGTCACTGCAATCAAATACAACTTAGTTAACATCAAAGATAAATAATATTCTTTGCTTGGCTAACAAATGAGCTTCTAGGAAAACTTTGTGATAAAATTTTTCTGTGATATTTTGTTTCAATTTCTAAATTTTTCTGACTGTTCCTTTCCTTTCACTTGGGAACATTGTGTAAGTGGGAATCTCCAGAATTCCTCTCACTTGGGAATCTGACAGTGTTGACATATATTATTTTAGCATAGCTAGTGTTGCATAATAATATGCAATAATAAGCAAAAAGGTTTATTATTTAATTTGATAACAATTCACATTCCTCTATGCCTTAAAAGCACAACATTCATTAGTCTATTCACTTCTTGTTCTGACATGATGGGCATGCATCTGATAAATAAGCAAACAAATATATTTTAAAATAAAATAAAATGTTGTGGCCCAGTGATATACATGACCTTTGAAAAACTTCATCGCTATGATTTGTGGTAGAGTGAGCAGTGGTATAAAGTATTATGAGCACTACCTACATTCCTTGTTGTAACAGCTAAACTATGACTTTATTTATAGCGTGAAAGTTGCTGTAGTATACGGAAACTAGCAGGTGTGACTGTGTCCCAATAAAGCCTTATCAAAGCTGGAAAAAAAACCTTATCAAAGAAATTTGAATTTCATGTCAAAAATGATTATTCTTTGACTTTGGGGGAACCATTTAGAAATGTGATAAACACTCTGAGTTCATAGATCCTACAGGCAGCAGGTTCTAGATCCTGCTTTTATGAATGTGAAGTTATATGTATATGTAAATCTTTCATTTGTCTACTTTCTGCTTTTTGTTTGGCCTCTATTGCTGCGTTGCCACTCATCAAATGATTTGAAAGGATCAAACAACAGCAATAAGAACAAAACCCAGGAACATATATAAACTCACTTCAGAGAAGCTCCCTTCTCTTTTGCTTCTTAACTCCTTAAGTAGTTGCTGATTTGGTTGATCCAGATGCCTTCAAGTCAGATGGGCCTTTTTGGATGGTTTTATTTTGGTATTTTATATAGCATGTTTATTTATTCTCTATAACCATTATTCTGACATCAATACTCAGAATGGGAAGCAGAAGTACTATACTCTATTTGAGGACATTAAAGACTGTTTTCAAGCTTTTCACTGTGAGTGAGCGAGCGATATACTTCTACAGGTTTACACAGATAGTATCTATGTGCTTCAAGGATTTTTCTTTACTAAGGGAACAACTCATCTATGTGAGTCAAAGGGCTCACGCTTTCAAATGCTTTTCATCAGCATCGCCAAGTTTCCCCTCATTAGAAATTTTCTACAATGGTACACCCAGCAGTTGTATGCTTCTCAGCACCCCGCCAATGCTGAGTGCTGCTATTCTTTTCCACCTTTGCCAATCTGATACGTAAAAATGGTATCTCTACCTTGTTTTAATCTGCATTTCTTTCAAGTTGATAGGTGTGGTAGGATGATAATGGCTTGCTCCCAAACATAAATCCACTGTACTAATCCCTGAAACTGTGACTATTACCTTCCAAGGAAATAGGGCCTTTGTAATAAAGTTAAGGATCCAGACGTGGGGAGATTACACAGGATTTTCTGGGTAGATCCTAAATGACATAAGTGTCCTTCTTTATGAAAAGGAAATGGAGAAATTTCACACAAATGAGAAGGTTATATGACCAGAGGCAGAAAGTGAGTGCAGAGACCTCCAGGATTGCTGGCAGCCACCAGAAGCTGGAAGAGGCAAGGACTAGAGTCTACCCAGAGTTTTAGGAGGGAATGTGATCCTGCCAACACTTTGATTTTGATTTAGTGAAACTCATTTCAGACTTCCAGCTTTTAGTACAGCGAGAGAATGCAAGCTGGTGTTTTGAGCTAACAAGTTTATAGTAATTTGTTAGAGTAACCATGGAAATAATACAATCAGCTTTTCATATGTTTACAGACCACAAGAAAAACCTTATGACTTTTAAATATGTATGAAAACGAACTATCACAGAACAGAATGAACAACTCTATGTAAAAGCAAATCTGAATATTTGTGTAAGTGCTTGCCTGTGTACATCCCATGTCTTGGCAGATGTGCTGATAATACACTAAGCCAGCGGCAGTGGTCATCTGGAGAGAGATGTGGAAAGGGTCTTGTGTCCTGGGGGAAAAGTACCTTATTCAAGATGTATCATTTGAAAAAGTTTTACAGATTGCATTCAAGTGTTAACTGTGTAAAAAAAAAATAGATGTATCTATTTGAAAAAAGATGTATCATTTGAAAAAGTTTTACAGATTGCATTCAAGTGTTAACTGTGTAAAAAAAATAGATAAAGGCATATCTGCTTGTGATAAGCAATAAAATGTATAGCAAGTAGAAAACAAAACTGTCCCTCCTTTCACATTTCCTTATCCTGGAAATATTAATTAATGATGATTTGGAAGATATCTTTTTAAACTTTTTTTCTATGCGAAGCAAATGCATGTGTGTGTTTTCAAAAACAAATATTAAAGAACGAGTGCAACTTACATTATTGTTCATGTAAGGGTGTTTCCCTGTTCTAGGCTCCGTCTGTGTAGGAGCTTATTCTGCTAAGCTTGTTGCTGCAGAGACTGGGAAGACCAGAAAGAAGTAACCATAGGTAAAATGAAACTATGATTTATTTTACCAACCTTCTGCTCCCCTAAGACCCTTGTATTTGTGACTTTGTCCACAGGTGCGGACTGTGGGAAACTGAGACCTGTGTTTCGTTATTCCCATACTGCCTTCCAGTCTGCTTTTAAAATGTAGGCTCTCCGGCCGGGCACCGCGGTGCGTGCCTTTAACGGCAGCCTATGGAGCGAGGCAGGGACTAGGAATTGCTTGAGACCGCGGGTTCGAAATCCACCCGGGGCAACATAGCGAGACCTAGTCTCAAAAAATAGCTGGACGTGGTGGCACGCGCCTGTAATCCCAGCTACCTGGGAAACCGAGGCTGGGGGTCGCTTGAGTCCGTGGTACCGCGGGCAACGTGAGCCTGCGGTTCCTCGGGCAGCAAAGCAAGACCTAGTCTCTAAATAAATAAATAATAAAATAAAATGTAGGCTCTCATCAATAGTTTCCCACTGTGGCCTGGACAAGATCCATTTTTTCAAATTTGGAGATGGGTGATTTCTTAACGCTATTACACAGGCTGGCTGGACATTCTCACACGGTCATTGGCTACCGCGGCCGCTTGCGAATGACTCCAGAGATCACCCGTACACAATTTACCTCCGCAATGAAATAAACCCGCATCGTTTCTGAATCCAACAGTACTAGTCCATTAAAAACCTAGTTTGAATGGGGCGTTTAGAATTATGGAGAAACAGAGTGAGACCTGGTTCTCGAAAAAGCAGCCGGGTGCGGTGGCGGGCACCTGTAATCCCAGCTACCTGGGAGACTGAGGCTGCAGATCGCTTGAGTCTGCAGATCGCTCGAGTCTGCGGGATCGGGACTACCCCGGGCAACAAAGTGAGACCTAGTCTGAAAAAAAAAAACAAAAACACCAAAAAACAATGGGGAGAAAGTGATCTTTGGGATTTCTGGGTGGGATAATTCTGACCACCAGGACCAGGTAGAAAGCCTTGACTAGGGCGCGGTGGGCCCTCGCAGGAAACCCGCAGGAACGCAGAGCAAAAGCCCCCTCAGCTATTACAGGGTGACACAAATTTCTCCCAAACTGTCCACTCTGTGCCTCCCGGGAGGTCACCAGCCAGAAGGAGATTCCGCTCCCCAAGAGCTCCCGGGCCACAGCGCGGGTCTGCTGGTCCCCAGCCTTCCGCAGGGGGGCGGTGCCGACCGCCAGCTCACCGGACCGGTGGGAGGTGTGGCGCGGGCGCAGAGTTCTGGGGGTTGGTTGGCGGAAAGTTAGGGGATGCCTCGGGGTTGGGGGCGGTCTCCGGCCGTTCACCCGAGGGGGGCGGACGGCCGCGGGGGTGCGGGATGAGGCGCCGTGGTGGGGGTCGGGGCGAGTCCGGAGCACGGGGCTGTGCACGTTGCGGGAGGCGCGGGCTCGGGAAGGTGTGAGCGAGCGGCGTGCGAGTGCGAAAGTGAGTGTGTGTGTGCGCGCCGGAGCGCTCCGGGTTCTGCGAGGCGCGGGTGTCAGCTTGCAGCCGGGGCTCCTCCCTCCGGCCCCCCTGCCCAGCCCGGCGGTCCCTCCTTCCTTCCCCGCTCGCCCCTCCCTGGCGGGCCAGGCGCTGGGACGCCCCGGCGGAGCAGGCGGCGGCGGCGGCGAGTCGGGGGAGTCCTGGGCTCGGTACTGCCGGAGGGGCCCCAGCGGAGCCGCCCCCGCTCCGGCCCGGCCGAGCCGGCCCCGCTTCCCGCCGGGCCACGCCCTGTCAAACTTTGTTGCTGCAGCCGCCCCGGCGGCGAGCCGAGCGGGCCCGGCGAGCGGGAGGGAGGGGCGCCGGGCCGGGCCGGGCGGCGAGGGGCTCGGAGAGCGGCAGCCCCGGCCCGCGGCCCCACCATGCCCCAGCTCGGCGGCGGCGGCGGCGGCGGCGGCTCGGGGGGCGGCGCTGGCGGCGGCGGCGGCGGCGGCGGCGGC
>PVHY01032426.1:0-11886 GCA_004024945.1 Uropsilus gracilis
GTGGCCAGTCCCTCCTGGAGACTCCGAGCCTGATGGAGGCCTCACCCCATTTGCCTTGGAATCCCACCCCCCACCCCAGCCTCCCCTCCTGCTCTCCTTGCAGCCGGGGCCTCCTAGCAGAACTGGATCCTTGCTTTCCCTAACCTGCCCACAATAGCACTCCAATACCCGAATTCTGCCTCTTAGCTCCACACCTCTATTGCTTCTGAGTTCTGAAGACAGTGAAAACAAATCATCTATCTAAATTGCCTGCCCAGGTTCAAAGTTAACGCTATGGGACCCGCCTCCCTTTCACCCCAGTAGGTGTGAACTCACCCCGGTTTCACCCCGGTAGGTGTGGTAGGTGTGAACTCACTTCGTTACCACACTAAGGTTTCCCTCCTGCCTCTCCAGATGTTTCTGCTTGGGACCCACCAACACTACCAGATCTTTCTGCAGCCAAGTGCACGTGCCTTTTTTCTTTCTTTCTCTTTTTTTTATGGCTTCTTTGACCCCATCAAATAACTTTATCCACACAAACGTCCCTTAATTTACAAAGCCTCAGTCATTCATACACAATAGGGGATCCACAGTGTTCAAGGAACTTAAATAGAATGTCTCATACCAACCCAGGTAAACCGAGTACAAAAAATAGTCATCTAAAGTCATTCACACGTAGATCCTAGACTACCAGCTTCTGTGCAAAAACAGAAAATAAAGAAAAATAGATTTATTAACTAGTATTTGAAATTAACTTTGTGCCTGGGTTAAAACCTCTCTCACACCCAGCTGGCCCCACCCTCAAGCACTACCTTACAGACGGAGAGGGGCCTTGCGGCACCAAAGATTTAAAATGTCCCTCATCAAACTCTGTTCCTCCTCTGGTCTCTCCAGGAAGCCTTCTTTCCCCCACACTCTCCCACTGGCCCACACTCCCCAGATGTTTCTCTGTTCACACTCCTTGGGTGATGGGCAAGTGGTGGCTTAGCCATGTACTTGCTGGATACTTTTGTGTTTGACATTTTCTACTTAAAAACGGTTTCTATCTCTGATGTGAATTTGTCTCCTGGGCTCTGCAGGCTCAGCCCAGCTGTTGCTAACTTTCCTGCTCACATATTCTTCAGCATCTCAAACCTGACGCGGCTAAGGTGGGACTCCTGATTTCCTTGTTCCCCAGCTCCCATGAGGACATCAGGTCTTAAGCCAACCTGTACATTAACCTCACTGCGCCACACCAAATGTCTCAGGAAGTGCATCCTTTCCTGGAAATCAATCCGTTACTCAGCCTCCTCACACTTCCCTGCACCACCCAAACCCAAGTCACCCAACCCCACTTCCCTCTTAGTCTCTGCCCACCCCCAGCAACTTCTTGTTGTGGTTCTTCAAATAAAATCCCAACCTCTCAATACATATATCTGAGATGTGTCTCTCCCTCCCCCACGTGCCCATTTGACATGGGAGACTGAGCTGCTTGATATGGGCCTTTCCTTGGGCGACCTTTTTGAGAAAAGAAATTTTAAGCGTGTTCCCTTTATTTTCACAGTGCTGGGAATGGTGCCACCTCCTGAAAACGTCCGAGTAAATTCAGTTAATTTCAAGAACATTCTCCAATGGGAATCACCTTTTCCCGACAAGAATCTGACTTTCACGGTTCAGTATCAAAGGTGGGTCTGCCCTGGGGGCAGGACAGCATCGCAGATCAGGACCGTTTGGGTGGTCACCAGACAGCCTAATGACAGTCAGCATGACCACACACCCCCAAGGAACCTCCCCTGGGTCTTTTTCTTTCAGTCTGTGAGACCTCTGTTCTCTGAAAGCAGACAAGGTTCTTGCTTTTTCTTGTAATGGTTCACAGTTTAACGATCACCAGGCTGAGAAGGTACATTACACCTCACGATTTCATCACAAGGAGAGGCCACAGTGGTAACCCACTGCCATGTGACCATACTGGGTTTGTCACAATCGATTTTTTTTTTTTAGAGAAAAGTGTCCCTGATGCCATCACTGCTCATTAGCATGGCATTGCTAGAAGTCAGCCATTTACAGGTGAAGCAACCCAAGGAAACTAAAGTGTACAGCCAGACCTTGCTGCCTTACCCCCTCCTCCATCAGTAGAACAGCTACGGCAGATGATCTGCATGGTGGGTGCTCATAACCCTATAGCTCCATCCTGAATTGGAAGTAAGAGAGCTACTGACTGTTCAAACCTCTCTTCTCCAAAAAGAGTTGGTGCTTATGAAGGAAGAGTGTCCCCAACACCATCATCTCAGTGGTGTACCCCGCTCCCTCTCATTTTCCCGGTGCCAGCCTTTCCTTGGCAGCCTGCCACCGTGCACCCCAGCTGCCAGCCATGTCGAACCTTTATGCCAGGTGCGTCCAGCAACTGGAAGCCAACGGCTGGTGAACTCACACACCTGCCCATGTGACTCAGAGCCAAAGAAAGCTCTTGGGGGTGCTAAGAGGAGACTGGGTTCCGGTCCCAGGTCCAGATTATTTACCCGGCCTTCGTTTTACAGACACATCCAAGGCCTACCAAGTCAGAGACATGGAAGGATCAAACAGGATAGTCTTGGTTTACGTTATTTCTGATTCTGGAGGTCCAAACGATTCCAAGCTAACAGAACATTTCAAAGTTTCAGGTAGGGAAAAGAACTTCCCAATAACCTATGTGAAAAGTTGGCATCAGTGGAGCCATTTGAAACGGGCCCAGGAAAGCCGCTGCAGGAAAGCTTTTTTGCTGTCCTTTGGAAGCTGAGCCCCTCTGCTCCCCTGGCCAGACCAGTAGCAGCAGCACTACAAACTGACCAGAGTGAGACCATCCTGCTTGGGAGGGCTGAGAACAGCAGCTTTCCCCCCCTTTTACTTCAGGTCACCACCATCTATTTTACCTGGACACCTTCGCCTGATGGTGACCTCATTCTTTCTCCTCTCTCCATAAAACTCTAACCTTTGGTGCCCCTTGGGACACTCTTTGGGTCTCTACCTGAATCTGTGCTCCCTGAATTAACTCTTTGATTCAGAATAATTTGCTTTGCTTTTTCCAATGACCTCCTGAATTTTTAACACCTATATCCATATTCACCAGTTACTAACGTTAGCCATGTTTTCTCTCCTCCCCCCATGCATCATGACCTTTGCCCCTTAATATTTCATTGTATAGTTTATCAGAGCAGGATTAATCTTTAATAGTACTACAGTCCATTTAGTCGAGACTGGGGAATTTAACAGTGACACTCTTGTTTAGTTTAATCTCCAGTCTACCCTCCAGTTTGCCCGTTTTGCCGATTTAAGATGGGCCTTTCTGTGAATTACTTTTCCCCGGGGTTTCTTTTCCAGCATGGCTGGGCTTCATACACTTCATTGCTGTGCTTTCTCCATTCAGTCTGAAGAGCTCTCGAGATTTCACTGTGAGGTCTAATGCCTTCCTTGCCGTCCATCTTCTCTCCCTGTCGCTTACTTCTTGTTCCGTTCATCCCCTCTTGGCCACTGGGTAGAGATGTTTGCTTTGGGAGATTATTCTTTTAGATGAGCGCTCCCAGTGACTTCCCTGGGTGGACTTCCCTAGAAGTCTCCCTGATAGTTGGACAAAGAGTTTATTATTTAGATGTTCTACGTAGTCAAAGCAGGGGTGTGCCGGGCATGGTGGCATGTGCCTATAGTCCAAGCACTGGGAGGCAAGAGACCTGAGATCACTTGAATTTGCGGGTTCAAGACTACCCTAGGCAACCTAGCGAGACCTGGTTTCGAAAAAGCAGCCAGGCACTGTGGCGTGCACCTGTAACCCCAGCTACCTGGAGGCTGAGGCTGGAATTGCTTGAGTCTGCGGGATTGGGGCTACTCTGGGCAACATAGCGAACCCTAGTCTTAAAAAAAAAAAAAAAAAAAAAAAAGTAAGGGTGTGAAGCGGAAAGACAGCCCAACAGACTTCACTTTGTGGAACTGTTTTGCAGCCATCACAGATTTGAGTTGTGTTCGTATAGGTCGACACAGTGAGTCACTGACTTCAAAAATGCAATTATTCTTGACAAGGTGGCCTCTGCTCTTAAGTTACTTAACTCAGATGTGAGTCAAACTTTCCATGCTCAGAGGAAGGAAAATGCTGGGGTTTCATCGTTTCCTTTCTGACGATGTGAAGATGCAAGCCTGGTGTCAGTGTGTAAATACACCTTATCCAGCTCCTTGGTCATTAGCGGGGGTGAAAAGGCTGGCTTGTCTGCAGGGGGCAGGGGGTCCATAGCTGCTCTCAGCCTTCAAGTCTCTGCAGGTGGCTTGCTCTCCTCTCTGCTCGAGCAATACGGGCTTCTCCAGAACCTTTCACAATGAACTCACACATACCGCTGAGGTCACAGCCTGGGTTCCAGGTCCCCGCAGTTTGGAAGAGCAGGTGGAGCAGGGCTGCTGGGGAAATTCACAGAACACGGCTGGCTGTGTCTTTGGGGCTGCAATTTGGCCCTGCAAAAGCTGATTATTCTTCTGTGTCTGTACAGATGGTTTGTTTTTTTTTCCAGCGCTTTCAGAATTAGCTTTAATAGAGTCACATTTTTGTAAGTATCACAGAGGAGCAGATGGCTTAGAGGTTCGCCTGTGCTAAATGCTGGCTGTCAAGCACAAATTCTCTTCCGTGTGTGCCTCGGTGGGGGTGGCCAGAAGGAGGCACTTCTGAGAACAGATTGGGGATTTGAATATGGGAACATCTGGAACAATGCGATAGAAATCTCAGGAATGGGTCATGTTAACCTATTACCTGGGGAGAATAATACCTGCAGATCCAATCAGAATGACCTAGAAGAGAGAGAGGAATTATTGTAAAACAGCTTTTGAACTATTCTGTCTTCTGGTCAACCAATGCCTGAGCTTGAATGGAGAAAATGGGTCACGTGAGAGAAAACTTACGTTCCTTAATGCTACCTCTGGACTTGCCAAGCGATGGGCTCTCGGATGGCCAGGACAGATGAATGGATCCGTGGAACACTGTGGTGATACATTAAGTGAAAAAGCAGGTGAAAGAAAATGATCACAATGACCTCGCCCACCTTTTGCCCAGAGATTGTTCTGGGCACCCTAAGAATGCAGTGGGGTGTGGTGCCCAAAGCTGTGTACTCAGAAGTCAGCCAGACTCGGCCACGTTGGGCCAGGCCTGAGATATCCCACCCCGTGCCCATCTGGCAGAGGAGTGATTTTAGTTCTGGCCTCCTGGAGATGCAAAAATTGAACATATAGCTTAGCGCCCTGCCTGGTGCTAAATGTTGGCTGTTACTATTTTTATCATATCACCTTCATTGGCACCTGTGAGGGCAACTAAACTGGCTCTGGTACCGAGGCCGGGCAGTATGTGGGAATGAGGCGGAATCCTCACTTTCGCGGGAGTGGAGTCTGCACTTCCTTAGGTCACATGGGACTAACCACCCCTCCTCAGGCTGCTGGGAAGTCCACTCCAGTACACCCACTATGCAATCCCAGTTTTCACCTTTTTCCCTCTTCCAGTTCCTGCCACCCTCCCTGCAATGGTTGGTGACAGGATACAAGATATCAACGAATTATTTTATCCTTCCAGTTGCAACTGCAGCCGTTGTTTGGATGTGATTTGAAGTTGTTATCACATACTTATTCTGGTTCGTGCGTTAGATCAGTATTTCACAAACCAGGTCCCACCGCTCTCGGAAGTACACGGTGGAGAAAGGAACGCGTCCTAGTCAAATGTGTTGAATGCTCAGCACCCTTAGGGCATGCAGGCATGAGCTTACTGGGATATGGAAACCTCTGAGTTCTCTTGTAAAGACAGGCACCTGTTCATAAGCCCCAGTTTTTGCCCCACGTTGCTTGATTTTGGACCAGCTTGTGTTTGAAACCTCTGATAATAGCTCCAGGAGCTGCTGGGCCCCATGGAACAGTTCGAAAAATGCACACATAAATGCTGCACCCTGTTGACCAAAATCAATGACTAAGGATTTGCCTTACCTTTCGCTCATGATCCTTGGGCAGCAGCCAGCAGGCAGTCCAGCCACCCGTGCACCTCAGAGGGACTGAACTTGGACTCATGACTTTTATCTTTCCAATTTGTAGTTACTCCAAGTTATTCCAAGACATATGCCGCAGCACTCAGGCGACGGAGTGCGACTTCTCAAGCCTGTCCAAGTACGGTGACCACACCTTAAGAGTCAGGGCTGAGCTTGCAACTAAGCACTCAGCCTGGGTGAACATCACCTTCTGCCCCGTGGATGAAAGTAAGCCGCTTCGTGTTCGTTCCCTCATTGGGCTGTTGCCTTGCCTTGGTGCTTTCCCCGGGGGGTGGCATATCAACAGTAATTCTGCAAGCGCCCACAAGCGGATGGTCTGTCGCAAGACACTTAAGGAGTGTAAGAGGGTCTAAACTAGAACATCTAGGAAAGAGGGCTGTGGCTGTAAAGACGTTTAAGGTGAGAAAGGAAAAGATAGGCATGAAGTTCGATAAGTAGATGCTTACTCATGTCCATGCTTTGAGAGCAGTGCGGTTAATGGGAAGAGCTGGAAGGATTAATGTACACATTTTCTGGGAGGCAGGCAGTTTGGAAGTATGGCTTAAAGAATTCTGACACTGCGGGCAGAAAAGTCGAGGTTATTCTAGGCAGGCATGGAGATGGAGACCAGATGCAGACAGCCGCTTGCCCAGAACGAAGGACTGAAGAATGGAGACAGCTGATGGCAGACAGGCTGGGTCAGGCTGGATGGTAGGCATCCAAAAGGACATCCCCAGGTTATCTCTGGGGGGTTACGGGGACTGCCCAGAGGTCATGAGATAGCCATAAGTAGGACATCTGGAACTGAAAGTCAGTCATGCCTCTGCCTCGCCATTGAAAGGGTAAAGAGGACAAAGTGTTACAAGGCCTTGCTAACAAAACTCAGGTGCGCCTCCAGGGAAGAGCTGGAGCCTTTGGCTTGTCCTTATACCCGCTCCTGCTTGGGGCCCCCATGGCTGCCACAGTGTCACCCTCCCAGGGCAGGTGTGCACCTAGGAATGCAGCCCTTCTCCCCTTTCCAATTGTCTCAGGCTTGGAACAACAACAACAATTTAACTCTTATTTCTGGGTCAGAAATTATCAACATTGTATTTTCTGACAGTATTTTTAACTAAGAAAAAAGGGAGCATTAAAAATACAGCTTAACAATAGCCGAGTTGCCAGGCATAGTGCAAGATGTCTGCTCCTATGGTGGCTACCTGGCCCACCAACTCCCAGCTCCCTCCAAATCCTGGTTTCCAGCCCGTTGATGGTAGTGGCCTTTAGAAAGAGATGCAAAGGGGGTAAGGAGTGTGTGTGACGTCACACAGGTCAGCTAGAAGGGTTCAGAACCAGGCTCCTGGGTCCCTGATCTCAGCAGCAATACCCTACGGTGGGTATTTGCTGGCCTACAGATCCCATGTATTTGTCCTCCCACAGCTAGTCTACAAGTTGGATTTGCTTCTTGAAGTTTGTCTATTTTAATGATAAGATAAGATAAGAAGGTGCTTCAGGGTGTCATGTGGAACTTAATTATTTAATATTTAATAAGCTCTCTTAATTTCCAACCACCAACAGATTGGAAATGAGAGAATGTTAGAAGCATTCTAACCACCCCCAAAAAGAAACAACACCCAAAAAGAATACAAGTGCAAATAAAACAGCATGGTTGCTCGGAGCCACTTATTATTCCTTCTACACTCATTTTTGAGCACTGGGTGCACATACCAAGCAGATTCTTAGTGCTGAAGGTAGAGTACCCCCCTTTGGGGAACATGCATTCTAATGGGGAAACTGATAACCCCTATAGTACCTCTGATAATCTGATCAACTGACTACCTGATAAATCTGATAATCTGACTAACTACAAAACTGATAAACAAATGGATCACCTATGTTATGACAGATAAAAACCTTGGTTCTTAAGAAAATAAAGCAAGGTGCCAGGGCAAGAAGTCATGGGAGCTGCCTTTTACATAAGTGATAAGATACAGTCCCTCTAAAGAGGTGGCATTTGAGTCAACGCCCACATGACGTAAAGGGACAGGTAACATGAATTTCTGGTAAAAGAACGTTCAAGGGGGATCAATGTTGGAAAATATATATGGTTAATTATATATGTTAAACACTAAAAATAATAAGAATGTACCCTATTGGTTCTAACCCAGAAAGGAAATAAAGAAATTCACCCAACGGAAAGAAAGGAGAGAGACAAGCCTCTGCCCAAAACACAATCTATAGAAAACACAAATTATGTATTTGGAATTATCTCAAGTTTATCAGAAATCACAATAAATATGAATGGACTAAACCTAATTAGTAAAGGCAAAGGCTGTCAGATTTTGTTTTTTAGAAACAAAACCCCCAACCATACTCCTTGCCATATCAATCAATGTTATAGTAATGGTGTTTCAAGGAGCAGAGTACTCAGGCACACAGTTGGTTTGTGCAGCTAGAAAAAATAAATGTCAACATTTCTAAAATGTGATTTTTGATTGTCCTTTGCTCTGTTCTCAATCGTAGCCATTGTTGGACCTCCTGGGATGCAAGTAGATGCACTTGCTAATTCTTTACATGTACGTTTCTTATCCCCCAAAATTGACAATGAACCTGAATCGTGGACTATGAAGAATATTTACAATTTATGTATTTACAATGTGCACTATTGGAAGAATGGCTCCAATGACAAGGTAAGCTTGGCAAATCATATGCACTTCGGATGTAAACTCCCTGTTCTTTGCCTAGTGTTGGTCTGAGACTGTGACCACAGAGAGGTGGCCAGAAAGTCACCATTCAAGGTCTGCCAAGGTGGCAGCACCTTCTAGTCCAGGTGATCAAAGGCCTGTTCCTCTGAACGCCAGAAGCTTCCCAGTCTGCAGGGAGTCTGGTGTCTCTGGCCCATGCTTTCCAGGGAACTGTGGGGAGCAGTCTGGGCTCGGATTGCTGTCTGAGGGGAAGTTGCAGGAGAAGCAGAGCTGAATCATCTGGTGGCTGGGGAACTAGGACTCAGCTGAGTCAGATCATCAGCTCACGATTCCCAGCAATGACTGCCATGTCCCACATATACCGCGGAGGAGTCACGTCCACCAGCAGCCGTTCCCCCTTGGACGCTAGATGAATTATCACAGTTTACACATCTGGTCCGTCTTTTCCCCACCTCCCAGCTCCTCTTTAGGGGACAGTTTGTTTAAAAACATGAGCTGGGCATTGGAAACCTGGGCAGAATGATGCCCCAGCCACTATGTGACTGTCACATTCATGATCTCAGCTTCCTCATGTGTCAGCAGAGGGGACATTTTGACCCCCTGGGTTCATGGGGTGTGGGTAATAACCTAGATAGTAACAGCTCTAGGGTTGTTGAGGAAGTTAAAGACGTAATTGAAACCAGGTAGCAAAACAGGCAAAACAAATAACCAAACTTGCAAAGGGGAGCAGCTGGCCCTTGAAAGCCAGCCACACACCAAGTTCTTCCAGGCCCACACATGCAGTAGCAAGACCACATCAACCTTAAGAGGGAGGCAAAAACAAATTTACTTAATAAAAGACAAATGAGACAAGAGTCACTGAGGGGTACAAGGGAACCCCTTTAGTAATCTTACCAGACAGTCCAGTCTCTAGTCCAAAGCACACATATCTGCAACAACCATGTATGGCCACAAAATGGCGACTGCCCCACCTTAAGCCGGATAAAGGAGTTAAGATGGCGCCACCACTTCTTCAGAAGACACAGCTACACTCACTGCAAGCCAGAAGAAACCAAGATGGCATCATTGATCCTTCTCTGAAAGCAGGAGATTCAAATCCAGGATGGCGTCCTCAATTCTTCTCCAAAAGGCACAGCTCCGGCTTTCTTTCAGCTCCAACTCCAAAGTGGCCCAACATCAGCAAAACTCACTCCATACAGTAACACAGCAAGCGCTTCAAACGTCTCACATTGAAAACGGCAACTCAGCAAACTCTCCTCCGTTCCTCAGAAGACTTCCAAGCTCCACAGTTTCAAAACTAAACCAAGTTTTCAAGTACCACGTTTCCAAGTCAGCTCACACAGGGCACAAGTTTCTCCCACATGCTTCCCTGGGCTCCTCACCAGCCTGGGCTGGGCATGCAAGCCCACAGCTTGACTTCCTTCCCTCCCCTGCTGCTCCACATGGCAGCAGCAGCTCTGAGGCCTCCAAACTCCCTGCTGCTCCTCTCTGCTCCTTCCTTCGCCATTCTCCTCTCTGTCCTCTTCCGTTCTCTTCTCGACTGTTCTGTCCTGTTCTTCCTCCATGTCTTTTATTCTCTGCCCCCTCCCTGATCCTTTAATCCTCTTTCCTCGAGAGAAGGCTTAACTTCCCTTCTCCAAGTCTCCACCCACCAATGCTAACAATAGTTATTTTAATGCATCAACACCAGCACTGGGGGCCACAGCCCCCTAACATAATGAAAACTATAAACTTGGCCTCTTGCCCCAACTGTTTATGTGACGTACACATGAGGATCCCTCTTCCTCCTGTAGATATGTTAATGTTTATTCACTCGGTCAAGTTCATTCAAGTGCATCGAAACTGAATGCCACTCACTGACTTGCACTTATGCCATAGCAGTTATTTGGGTATCACCTCTGCATGAAAAATGTTTCATCCTATAAAACTTAAGACATGTTCTTAAGAAAGAAGGGGTCATTCATGTATGTTGTCTTAGAGGTGATGTGATTAAAATTTATAGATACATTTTGCCTAGCCCCCCAAAATTGCAAATGAATGTTTCCTCCAAAATATGTTCCATGTAAAGGATGAAAGAGATCTGCAGTCTTTGCTTACAGTAAGAACCCAGGAAACATAAAATACAATACAAAGAGTGAGTTTGGGGGCTTGTGTTGAATTCAGGTGTCTCCATAAAGAGAAGATAGGACTGACCTGGGGCAATGTCAGCAGGAGGCTTGAACTAAGAGCCACTGCTTCCTGCACCAAACCTAAAACCTGAGACCCATCTTATCTTTAGCTTCTTTTTTTTTTTTTTTTTTTTGAGACTAGATCTCTATGTTGCCCAGAGTAGTCCCTATCCTGCGACCCAAGCGATCCCCAACCTCAGCCTCCCAGGTAACAGATTATAGGCACCTGCCACTGTGCCTGGCTGCTTTTTTGAGGCCAGGTCTCCCTATGTTGCCCAGGGTAGTCTTGAACCCACAAACTCAAGCGATCCCTGGCCTCTTGCCTCCCAGCGCTTGGATTACAGGCACGCGCTACCACACCTGGCTCCTTATCTTAGCTTCTGATCTAGCACATGCTGGGAGCACAGACATCTGGCTGCACCTTTGTCCTCTTTCTTCAGCCTGTTCTATGGAAGCCTTGGGTGTCAGATGCCAAGAGCTGGAAAGGCTGCTCCCCTCTTCCTTCCCACCTTGTGCCTGCACGGTCCCCGTTGCCAGTGTATGTTCCACACACTGAATGTCTGTGCACCCCAAATGTGTATGGGGAAACCTTACCCCCAATATAATGGTATGAGGAGGTGGGAGGTCTTGGGGCTGATTAGGTCATGAGGGTGGAGTCCTCGTGAGTGGGGTTAGTGCTCTCAGAGAGAGAATTTTCTCACCAGATAGCAGATCTCCCAAATCTGTGTGGCTCTTGGACCTCCCAACCTCCAGAGCTATGAACATGCATTCAGTCTCTGGCATTCTGTTCTAGCAGCCCTGATGGAATAAGACCGAGGCTCCTTTTCAGAACACAGATACTTCTGAAAGACTGCGGTATTAGGCATAACTACTTAGAAGACTTTTGAAATCCTGTTTCTTCCTGATGGGAGGAAGTGAGAAGATACAATTACAAGTTGCCCAGAAGTGAAAGGCGGCTAGAAAAATCCATCAGAGAGCATCTGCACTGGCCATCTCACACCTGCACCACCAGCCCTCGCCCCACCCACTCCCCCTCCCCACCCCACCCCCCACCCCGGC
>PVHY01032427.1:0-11901 GCA_004024945.1 Uropsilus gracilis
GGGTACCACAGACTCAAGCAATCCCCAGCCTCAGCTTCCCAGGTAGCTGGGATTACAGGCACGCGCCACTACGCCCAGCTATTTTTTTGGGACTAGGTCTTGCTACATGCCCTAGGTGGGACTCCAGGCCGTGGGTTCCTAGGCTGCCACCTACAGGCATGTGCCACCATGCCCGGCTGTGAGCTAATCAATTTCAAGATTTCACCCATGCTTAAAACAAAGATAAGTAGGGCTGGGCAAAGAAGAGGGAAAAAGTGGTAGTTAGGATTAGAGTGAACACTTAAGATGAGCTGAATTACTTCATTGAGATTAATGTTCTTTTCCCAAGAAACCACCTTGTTCTAAAAAAAAAAAAAAAAAAGACAGGGGGGTTGTCCAGGAGAAATGGGTTAACACCCCTTCCCCCCCAGCCTGCTGTAGTCACAGTGCACCAAGCAGTAATGGGCACAATCACAAGTTTCATCTCAACTTTCTCTGTGGTCCTTTTCATATTGAATCTCTCATTGTTATTAGGGCCTTGCTTGGAAAAATTAGAATCGCTCGCCTCCCGCCACCCCCCTCCACCCCGTGGAATAAAAGAAGTCCTAATCAGACTGGATGTAACACATGAATGAAGTCATTCCCGTGGCGCAACATCTACATGCAATTTTATTCCAGACATTCACAGAAACCTCTTTCCTCTGCTCTCTGGTAGCGCAGCCTAATATCGGATGCACAGATTTCGAAAGTAATCAGGCAACTGATCTGGCTTTGGAGCCACGGTGGTTGGTTGACTTTTGCAAGAGCCTGTGCGCTTGTGTGGTAGTTTCTCTTGGGAGCAGAAGGTGTAAAATAAACAGTTGTGGAAAGCATGAAGAATTAACGGAGTGAAAATCTCGGGTTATTTGTTTGGCAATTGACACGCGAGTGACCTCCTCAGATACTCAGTAGTTTCAGAAGGTTCAGAGTGAGGATGAATGAATCTTCGGGGCGCTTTACTCACACCAGTGTGTAAATCTCTTCAGTCTTTCGGGAAGTGACGGTAACTTAATACAGATCCAGAGTTGAAGGGGATCGAGGGGGTGAAACACCACGCGAGAGCTTTCCTTTCTGGCCTTGGAAAGACTCGCTTTTGGGGCCCGGGACCCTGGCGGTTACAGCCTGGAGAACTCGGCGGCGCTAGGACCTGCTTGGCTCCAGGCCGCGGCAGTTTTCGGGCGGGCGGAGGAGAGAGGGGAGGAGGGAGAAGTGGGAAAGGAGGGGTGTTAAGGAGGGGGGGAGTCATTTATGCAGAGCAGGCGCTGCTGCCATTGCCACTCACACGCCTCTCGCGCTGCTCGGAGCCGGAGGGAGCGCTGGGATCTAGCTAGCGAGCGCTAGGAGCCCGCGCCAGCAGAGGGGGCGCCCGGCCGCAGCTTGCACTGCCGCCTCCGCCGCGCTCCTAAGGCTCCAGGAGCAGAGAGGGCGAGTCGGCGAGTCCGACAGCCGAGACTGGCAAGACCCAACTGGGGGAAGGCGAACGCCCCCACTTGATCCCGCGCCTGGGAGCGCCCGCCGACCGCCCCGCGGGCCGAGAGAGCAGGGAGCAAGGTCCCCGCAGCCCCAGGGATGGTCTAGAAGCCGAGGCGAGACTCGCTGCTCTGCTTGCTGCCTGAGCTCGCCTCCTCCTGCTGATAGCCCAGGACTGCGAATCGCCGCGGCGGGGGGCTGCGCGCCGGGGCTGCCCAGGCCAGAGAAGTTAGTTGTGCGCGCCGCTTAGAGCGCTGAGCCGGCGAACTAGCGAGGCAGGCAGCCAAGCGCCGGGGCCATGGGCTGGGGGAGCCGCTGTGGCTGCCCGGGACGGCTGGACCTTCTGTGCTTGCTGGCGCTGCTCGGGGGCTGCTTGCTCCCGGTGTGCCGGACGCGCGTCTACACCAACCACTGGGCAGTCAAAATAACCGGCGGCTTCCCGGAGGCCAACCGCATCGCCAGCAAATATGGATTCATCAATATAGGACAGGTAACGAACGACATGCCGACTCGACCCTTGAAGCTGCCGAGGGAGGAGGGGCGTCCCCCACGACCTCGCGCTTCTCGTCCCCTCCTCATTAGCCCCCTCCCCCCTTCCAGATGTGCTCTGGCAGATGTTGCGCGCTCTCTCTTACACACACACACACACACACACACACACACACACACACACATATCCGTCCTCCCCAAAGTTGCTGGGGTTTGTATTTTACTTGTGTTTTGTTTGTTTTTGCAAGGCACGAGGGACAGGTAGGGTCTCTGTGGAAAAATTCAGAGTGTCACTGCCCCCGTGGTGGTTTCAATCCTTCGCGACCCTTTGACAAGGAAAGTCTCAGAGCACTAATAGCTTGAGCTCTTTCGGGGTGTATGGGGCGAGTGCGCGCCTGATGCAGGCTTCTTAAGGTTTCTGAGAGCGGGGAGATGAGGAAGGCAGAGGAAGATCCTGAATTTAACCCAGAAAGAAGTTTCCTCTTGGGCTAGATTACCCCAGGGAGCAGAAGGCGTGGGGAGTTGGGAGGAGCGAGGCGGAGGGAGGGAAGAGGAGGCTGGACCCCGCGTGAGCGCAGCTTTTGGGGGGAGACCTCTCCTGTTCTCGCGCGTTATCTGAAGGGGGATTTTGGAGGCAGGGATGGGGGTGGGTAAGAGGGCAAACTGGGAAACTTCCAAGACCCGCTAATCCAATTCTCCAATTCTGCTCCGGGGAAACAGTAAGTTTTCTCCCCGGAGACATGTGGGGTCCGGAGGCGGCTCCCTGGAGCAAGAGTTGGGCGGGCCGCGCGGCACACAAGGTTTTTGTGGGCTCCAGGTCGAGAACTTTCGGTTGATGATCTACTGGGTGAAAATGCCATAAATTGAATGTTATGGGGATGAATGGAAGCGCAAAAGATTTGGAAGCACCACTGGGCTAAAGGATCTTGGCTTTTTCCATCTCTGAGACGAGCTCTCGAAAGTGCACCCCTGTATTCCATAGCCACACCCCTCCCTCATGCTTCTTCAGCCTGGCGGGAGTTGGGGAACCTGGCCAGAGTCTGGCGATACTCTATCGAGGATAGAAGGCAAAGGTAATGGGTTGCTCTCCCAGCAGATCGCTTTTGGAACTGTTCGGAATGCGTGCGCCCTAGGTGCCCTGGAGGGTAAAGGAAGAGTAAAGTGTGCGCTGGTGCGGCTGGAGCCGGAAAGCTTAGGTGATTTCTGATTCTGTTGCGCTCCTAATGGAGGAGCTCAAACCCGGGGATGCGGGCGCCTGCCTGGGAAGCTGCTGAGGAGGCACCCTAGGGTTCAGCGGCAGGGAGACTCGTGGTCTTGAGCTTCCCGTTTCCAGAGGGAGGATGTGGTCCAGAGAAGGAAGTATTGTAGAAGGGTTAGACCAGGCTAGGCGTACATCTACAGCCACATACACACACGGCAGGAAAATAAGGAAAGCCACCCAGTTTTTGTTGCTTGAATACCTGTCATGCTCAGAGAGTTACATGACATCAGCTTAAAGTTGCCGCATGTGAGAGTCTGACACATAAAATGAGAAGACTGGAAGTCATGCTAACCATCCTTCCAGATATGCATCCCTCATGTTCAATTCTCACTGAGCATCTTCTGATCCTTAGCATAGTTGGAAGATTATGTTCTTGAACTTTTTTATAATCTGCAAACCAACTATTTTTGGTGGCTAATATTTCCTATGGAGCAATTAAGACTCTGAAGTTGACCTGCAAGGGGATCAGGATATTAAACTGAATTAGACCTAGGTCTGTCTGGTGCAGGCTTTTTTTTTTTTTTTTTTTTTTTTTTTTTTTTTTTTTTTTTTTTTTTTTTTTTTTTTTTTTTTTTTTTTTTTTTTTTTTTTTTTTTTTTTTTTTTTGCACGAATCTTGCCTTTTTCGGGAATTCCTCTAGGGCAGCGGGAAAGGAATGAGAAAGTAAGAGCCCCATTTCCTTGAATTCTGATTTAATGGCTCAATAGACTCTGGAAACAGATATCCAGTCTTATTTAGTAGTTACTTAGCTCAAGCAGCCTTGGGCTAATGAACTCAAGAAACTTCATAACTTGTAGGAACAGAAAGACCTGTATCCAAATGAATTCACTAAATCGAATTTAGGTATTACAGAGCTTGCCAGGTTGATGGAAGAAGAAATTGTTATGTACCTTTGAACAAGCAAGCAAAACATTGATGCCCGGTAACCTTGCCTGACTTTTACAAAGGACCTTCTAATAAAGATCCATGGTTTTTCATTGAAGACATAGTACTAAGAAAGTTTACAAACCACAACACCAAAAACTATTTATTGTGGCTTTTACAATGCCAAAGAGGAAATTTAGTGCTTACAGAGGTTACAGAGATCCTTTGAATTGATGAGCCATAACCAGGGTAAAAAGATCAGCTATTCTTACAGTGGAAAGCATTTCCTCTTTAGATCAAAGGAGTGTAACCCTATGCTAAGGCTTTGGGATGGTAAGTTGAGTTCACACATGCACTTATCATTGCACTGTAAGGGCCAAATGTATTTCTTATTCATCCTTTACTGCTCTGACCTTTTAACACTTTAGACATCCTTTTGTTATTCTTTCTTCTCATCAATAAACCATCTGTGGTTCATTTAAGGGCAGTAACTAAACTAATTTGTAAATCTCTGGAATGTTCTCCTGTTTTTAACCTTTTGGGATTGAGGTCCCATTTCATGTGTCACATATTGGAACTGAACCTTTATTAGTTTCTGAAGTCATTTGATGTCTTTGTAGTGTTTTTGATATCTTCAATATAACATTTTGGGGGAATAAGGTAGTGAATTTTCACCATTGTACAGAAACAGTTTTGACTAGCTACTTAGAATTTTAGTGTAATAATTTCTACAGCACTATGGCATTTAAAAATGTTACCAGTGATGAAATTTCTGGCCTGGAGCTTTCTATAGAAAAGTTAAGGCGTGTCTCTTCTGTTCATGAGAGATAGGGATGTGCAGAATAACAGAAAAGCAAACAGGCAAAAAGGGTATGCTTGACTTCCTGGAAGGGAACATTAAGTGAAGATTTTCTTGCCCTTATTTTAGAGCTGGCATTATGTTTTGGTAGGCTTTCTTGTAATGTTTAGATTTCGTGAATGATTATGCCTTGACATTCTGAAATGATGCCATAATTTTTAGTAGTTGTCATGTCAGCATAATTCATGTTTTGCTTGATGTTAGTGTCAACTGTAGAATGTCCTGGTTCCTTTACCATCAGTTTCTGCTTCCATACTCTCTTAATGTTTGGAACCACCTGTAACTGTGGAGCTGGCTGGGGCCAAGTGTATCTGCTTGCTGGCTAACAAGGGGGAGAAAGAGGGCTTGATCTCCTGGATTACTCATCAGATTAATTCTGATGCTTTGAACTAACAATGTGATGGAAGATAGATAGAAATGTCATGATAGAATGTCATGAGATAGAAATGTCATGAAAGAATACCACTTGACATGATGTTCATTGTGAATCTCTGGGATTAATTTACTAACGAGGAAGAATTGATTTCTGGTCATTTGAACCTAGGAATAAGGGCTGACAGTGTGTGTGCAGTGCACAATCGTTGGAATTATCCTTTTGCTATTGATATTGCTTATAATTCTTGATTCCAAACTGGTATTATTAGTATCAAATGCCCTTCGCTGAACCATGTAAGTTATCTTAAGCAAAATTCAGAAAAGGTAAGACCAAATGTAAATAATATTGGGGAAATATTTTACCTGGACTTCATTGAAAGCATAGAAGACAAACTTCAGGGATCCACACTTGCAAGATGTGTGAAAGCAGGAAAGTCACTGAACCTCATGGGCCCTGTTTCTTCATCTAGTCAATGACAAATCTCCATAAAGAGTTAACTGTGCTGTGCTCAGCACATAGTTAGGAAGCTTTGTTGAGTTTCAATCTGAAATCAGACTTGAAATAAGGAAAAATGAAGACATTTTTATAATGGAAGATGCAAAATGTGAAGATCAGGAAAATAAATTTTTGATGACTGAGTGAAAAGATCTTCTAAATAAAAGCTTTATAGACAAGGGAACATGGTTTTCCATTTCAAATAACAATTTAAAATAGCTTTAAAATAGTTTTCTGTCAGATTCTGGCTGATCTCCCATGACAGTGCCCTCCTCTTCCTTGATAGGAAAATATCTGATGACTGATTATTTTATAGAAAGCCTCTTATTTTTCAGCTGGGCTTGGTCTGCGTGCCTGTAAACAACAGCTTATGGAGTCGTGGCAGGGTCTGGGGATATCGGTTCGAGTACTGTCCAGGGCAACACAATGAGACCTAGTCCCAAAAAATAGCTGGGCCTGGTGGCATGCACCTGTAATCCTAGCTACCTGGGGAAGCTGAGGCTGGGGATTGCTTGAGTCCGTGGTACCACGGGCAATGTGAGCCTCCAGTTCCACGGGCAAAAATAGCAAGACCTAGTCTAAAACACACACACACACACACACACACACACACACAACACAAAGTCTCTTATTTTGGTACATTGCATTAGATTTATTTGAATCTATATTTTGTTCAGCTGGAATGTAGTATGAGAAAAGTTAGAGGCATTTTTCAAATGAGTGCAAAGAGATACTTTTTTTTAGCAGAGAGGACATTGATCAGCAACATCTCCAGGGCCTCCCACTCTTGTTTTGTCCTCTGTGCAATACAGGGAAATGTTGATGAGTGAAGAGTGAGTTCTGGGTGCTTATAGGTGATACTGAACTTAGGGACATGACTGTGTGCTGGCTTGCACTGGAGTGGACTTTGCTTCTTGAGTAAGTCCTTGGTATTTTAGAAATGGAAAAGCAAGAGGATGTGGGAGTCCCAGCTTGATTTCTTTGTGATACATCTGGTTTTGCACAGGACAGCTCTTGAGGCCTGAGAACCTCAGTTCGACCTCTGCTCTCTGCTCTCCCAGGCATCATTCTCATTAGCAAGGGAACCTTTACTGGAAAAAACAGTTCACTGTTGGCCTGATCATGGAGGGTCTGTTGCATTAACCTCATGGATAAGGAATGGCTTGTATGTGGCCATTGGGATTTGGGGGGACTATTTGAAATGAAAAACTGCATTTTTGTGAACCCAAACGCAGCAGAATTTGCCTTATCACTATCTTTCATGAGCTTATATCCAGAGGTCCTAACTTTAAAGGTCAGCCAGAGAAGCAGGGTAGTGTGCTGGGAAAATGTCCAGCCACGTCTGATTCTTTGCTTAAGGGAGGGAGTCCTGACCCAGAAACATCCCTTGGGCAGGGAGGGGTATTTGTGTTGTGGTTCAAGTTATGTGAAGTAGTGTCTGGGCTTCCCTCCTGGGTTTCAATACTATCCGCAGGCATCACTCTACAGTGGGACTTTATCACAAGGTTGATTAAGCTTGATTAGATGACAAGCTGACTTTGGCTTCCTGGACTATAAAAACAAATGCTTAATAGATATTTGTGCTAGAAGATATATGTGTACATGTGTACATATGTGCATAGATATTAGTTTTATATCAGTTTTTATCAAAGTTGAAATTGCGCATAGCTTAGAGTAAAATTATTCTTCTAACTAGTTCCAACAGATTACATGTCTACATCTAAGGGTAACAAGAAAGAATAATCATTACTAATAAACTCTTCAGTTTTGATTCATCTTGGGAGAAAAATGAGACCAGAAAGTAACAAGACTGTAAGTCAGAAGATTGGGGTGAAGCTACCGGTTTTGTCCTTTATTAACTAATTTAACTCTTGTGGCCTTGTTTTCAAACAGGAGACTAATGCCTGCTCCACCACCTCACAGTACTGTTGTAAAAGCAAGTCTCCTAATAATGAATATGAATAAATACACATAATAAGGCATAGGAAACATACTATCGGTAAGGGCTCTCCAGTGACATGAAGGGTGGCCAAGGGAAAGTAAGAAAATGCTGTGCTTAATGGAGGTTTGTGACTGCAGTAGATCAGTTTGTCATTTTCTAGATTCTTGTGATTGTCCCTAGGGATAGGGCTATAAAGGGGAGGAGTCTTTGTCCTTGATTCTTTCATTAGAGGACAGTGACACCCATGCTTGTCCCAGGAATCATGGAGTAGGGTGCAGGACTGGGGCATCTGATGGGCAAATGAACTGGCTGAGACTCAGGATCTTGTAATGGGGCAGCTTCAGTTTATGAAGCAGAGCAATATGGAAGTTGCAGGATTTTTTTTATTTTTATTTTTTATTAAATGAATTAAAACATGGTCTTTTAAATCTGTGAATATGTGGGAAATGAAGGTGAAATACAGATAGTCCCTTAAGGAATACAGATGGGACGCTTAGGTGCAAATATAAAACCCAACTCACACTGTTTAAATAAAACTAAGGAACAAACAAAAGTGAAAACAGGGAATCTATTGGTTTCAACAGACCCACATGCCTTTTTGTGCAGTTTCAAAAGCAAGCTGAATGCTTTTTTCAAGCAAGCCTTACCTACCGTGTACTTTCTGTGCAGCAAAGGCTATTGTGGTGTAAACTGACACTAATTGGGGCCAGTAAGTTTTTGTTGTTGCAGAAATATTAATGAATTTGATTATTATCATAGTCATAGATATGACATATGTCATTGGTACATAGATATGTATAAAATACTTCAATATGTGCCCCTATTGTATTTTTCTCATCCAAGGCATTATGGATTGTAAAATACATTAAACCCAAGAATTTCAGCAAAATGATTGTGGGTTTGACTAGTTCAAAAACCAGAAGCAGTGCCAATGTCAGGTATTTCTCCATTTTGCGACATGAGCATTATTCTCAGCCAGTCCCTTTTCATAAGCAACAAAGAAAGTATGATTGTTAGTAGTTCTCTTATCCAGTATTGAAATGAATACCTGAAAAAGATTCCAATTTACCCTTATTGGAAAGGATAGCCTTTCTTTCTCATGGGCAAAGCAATTTGTCCATGGAGGCAGTAATATTCTAATGGAACAACTTGGGTCACATGTCCGCACTTAAAATGAGGGAAATGTTGGCCTTTGATAAACAGTCTACCGGCGGGGACAGTTATGCAAAGGAAAAGGGGAGGCTGTTACTAAAATAAGGGAAAACAGATGTGGGACAAGAGAAAAACCCCTGACAGATCAGACTTTGGGAGACCTTAAATGCCTAGGCAAAGCATTTCAACATCATTAAGTCTCAAAGTCTCAAGAAGGTGGCAACATTTCTTGATTCAACAAACACGGGAGTCCACTACATAAATTTTTCTCTGCTTTCAAGGGTAGGACATTTTTACCCACAACTATGGTTTTGGAAGACAAATGTAGAGATCTAGGCGGTGCCATCTGGTTGAATCCTCCCTGGAAAGACTGACTGGTATCAGGAGGAAAAGTGAGCGCAATGAGATGGAGGAGGAGAGAGGAATTGTGTTGGTAAAGGTTATTGGTAATGAACACAGGAGCTGGGACAATGGCATTAGAATGATTTGGAAACTCTTTAGAGGTAGATTCGCTATGGTTCTGATATCTAAAGAGAAGTGGAGCATGAAGACGATGGAGAGGGTGAGGGTAACTTCTGTGGGATTGGGAGACAATTGTGTGGTCCCTACAATTCATTTATAGAATTAGGACTGTTTGCAGATGCATTTTGGGGAAATAATAGACTTGGCCTTACTTTTGTTGATAGATCGTAGCACTTGCAAATAGAAATATCTAGTAGATAGGAAAAAATCTAGAATGGGAATGAGGTAAAGAGTGTATTCATTACCTCAACATTAGTGAAGAGTATGTGAATCCTCTGAAGTATATAAGATTGTGGAGAGATAAAACACAAAAGGGACCAGAGGGCCAAGAGTATAACCTTACATTAATGTCTCCATGGAGAACATGAGGGACACAAGGAGGAGATGAAGGAGCAAAGGGCCTTGAATTTAGAATCAAAACACCACAGAAAGGGCACTTCCAGTAGAGGAGGACCAGTAGTCAGAGGTGCTCTCTAGAGACTAGGGGGATGACAACTGAAAAATGGCTTAAAGAAGGGAGGGAGTGGTCAGGGAGGGAAGGTGGTGGGTGATCCCCAGGGAATACAAAGATGTGTAACATATATATATATATAAACAAATAAAAAAAAAAAAAAAGACTTGAGTGAGGTTGCTAGTACTCTTGATCTTGGTCCTTGACTAAACCTTAGAGGGGAAGCTGGAGTGTGGGCAGTAGCTGTAGATGAAGTGAGTACAAATGTTTTTTCATTGCACATCTTCCTTCACTCTGCCATCACTTCTTTCTTGCAATGTGCTGCCATAGTTAGGGTCAAAGGTCTAGAGCCCAAAGATTTGGAACCCAAATTCTGCTATTTCCTAGGCACAACTAGGCAAGTGTCTTAAGCTTTCTGTGCATCTCCCTTTCTTTGTGTGTAATAAAGGTCTAAATGTATTTAATTGGATTGTTGTGAGAATTTGTTGAAAGTGTTAGAATAGTCAATGGCACATATTACATACTCAATAGATATAACACACACATATTTTAACCAAATCAAGTTCAGTTCCTTCATCCTTTTTTCATCTTGTTATTTTCTCTTAGAATTATTTTGCACTATTAATAATACTACTAATTTTCCCATTATTTGTGACTCCATTTACTAATATTACTTTCCCCAAGATTATTTGTTTGTTAGCGATACTCTGGGTTCATGTCTGTAGGAAGTCATTTCACCCACATGAACAATTTTTATGCCCCCTTTCACTTTCAAATGTGTCTGAGTTTGGAAGAGAAATAACATGTCACCCTAATTTTATGTGTATTTGCATTTGTGTATATTTTTTGTACATCTAATTTTTCACTGGCTAGTGAGTTCCTTTCAAGAGTAGGGGTGGTGTCTCATTCCTATTTCTGTCCCTATACCCTGTATATACAACACAGGACAGTGAAGGACAGTGGACCGTTGGGACAGGGACCAGAAAACTCTCACATCAAGAGGATAGGTTGGGAAAGGAAGGGAACATTGGCACTTTAAGACTAACGAGGAATGAAGGGTGAGTGACAGTTCTGGGGAATTCAGTTTGGGGAAGAAAGTCAGGGAGTATTGATAGTTAGATTTCATTAGCACTTTAGAGGTGAAGGTATTTGCAAAGAGAGGGGGAGATGGGGAAACTGATGTCCATGTGTTCAGTATTTTGGAACATATTTAGAATTTCTTTTTTTTTTTTTAATTTCTGATAAGAGTCAATGATCAGTGCTTGCGAAACAGACTTGCCAAAAAGTAAATGAGTTTATTAGAAGAGGTAAAATGAGTGGGTGAGAAAATGATTTTTGCTTTTGTTACTGGTACTCAGAAACCAGCAAGTAGAAAAGGGTAAAACAGGTAGAGTTTATAAGGTGAAGGCTGGATGTAGTGGCGCGTTCCTTTAATCTCAGCCAGGACGGGAGGCCTGGGAGACTGGGAATTGCTTGAGTCCGCAGGTTTGAGACCCACCCGGGGCAGCATAGTGAAATCTAATCTCAAAAAATGGATGGGTGTGAAGTTGCATACCTGTAATTCATGCTACCTGGGAGGCTGAGGCTGGGAATCGCTTGAGTCTGGGGTACCCCGGGCAACATATGGAGACCTAGTCTCAAAAATAAAAAAAAAGAATGTATAGGGTGAGAGAGAAGGGAAAGAGAAGAGGAACTATAGGAAGCTGGTAGTGGGGCTAAGGGTAAGCAGCCTCCGAATACAAGGGGTAGTTTGAAATGACTGGCCATAGAGTCCAGGCTTTTTTTTTTGTTTTTTTTTTTTTGGGAAACTGGGTCTTGCTATTTTTGCCCATGGAACCGCAGGCTCTCGTTGCCCAGGGTACCACAGACTCAAGCAATCCCCAGCCTCAGCTTCCCAGGTAGCTGGGATTACAGGCATGCGCCACCATACCCAGCTATTTTTTGGAACTAGGTCTCACTATACGGGCCCCAGGCGGGACTCGAACCGCGATCCCTAGCCCCT
>PVHY01032428.1:0-11883 GCA_004024945.1 Uropsilus gracilis
ATTATGTTAATTGATTTCCAGATGTTGAACCATCCTTGTGCCCCTGGGATAAATCCCACTTGGTCATGGTGAATAATGCTTTTTATGCATCGTTGGTGCTATGAAACTTCCTCTTAGAACTGCTTTTGCTGAGTCCCAGATATTTTGGAATGTTGTGTCTTTGTCATTTGTTTTGAAGTAGGTTTTAATTTCTTCTTTCATTTCTTCAATTACCCATTCTTTGTTTATAGCATATTTTTCAGTCTCCATGTATTGGACACTCTTTTTGCTTTCTTTTCATTGTTAATTTCTAGTTTGATACTTTTATGATCTGAGAAAAAAGTTGGTATTATTTAATTTTTGTGTATTTATTCAAGTTTGCCTTGTGTCCTACTATGTGGTCAATTTTAGAGAAGGATTCATATGCATTTGAAAAGAAGATATATACTTTTCCTTGGGGGTGCAGTGTCCTGTAGATATCTATTAGGTCTATTTGGTCTAGATCTTCTTTTAAAGCTTTTGTGTCCTTGTTTAGTTTCTGTTTTGTTGATCTGTCTTTTGGTGAGAGTGGGGTGTTAAGGTCTCTTGCTAGTATGTGCTTTCATCAATATTTGTTTTCAGTTCTGCTAGTAGCTGTCTATGAATCTTGGTGTTCCCTTATTTGGTGAATATATGTTGATAATTGTTATGTATTTTTGGTGGGTTCACCCTCAAACCATTAGGTAGTGACCATCTTTATCTTTTGTCACTTTTTTTATTTTGAAATCTACTTTGTCTGTTATGAGAATGGCTACTCCTGCCTTTTTTGGGGAGCCATTTGCTTATAGAATTGTTTTCCATCCTTTTACCTTCAATTTATGCTTGTCTTTAGGGATTAGATGTGTTTCCTGGAGGCAGCAGATTGTGGGTTCTGTCTTTTGATCCATTTCTTAACTCTGTGTCTTTTAATTGATGAGTTAAACTATGGGTATTTAGAGTGATTATTGACGTTTGAGGTTCTCTAGCATTGTTTTCCTGGTGGTCATTTTGAGGTTCTGATTTGGTTTCTTATTAAATTCATTCTATTTATTTTTCTGAGGGCATTGGTCTTGTGGCTTCTTGCAGCATTTCTTGGAGTGGGGGTTTGGTGGTAGCAAATTTCTGGAGACTTTGTTTGACTGAGATGGTTCTAATTTTTCTTTCATAAAAGAAGGACAACTTTGCAAGGTAGAGTATTCTTGGCTGGCATTTTTTGTTTTGGAGTTTTTTTGAAGATGTGGCTCCATTCTCTCCCTTCTTGGAGTGTCTCTTCAGAGAAATCTGAGGTCAGCCTAATGTGTTTTTCTTTGTAGGTTATCTGTTTCCTCTCTAGTCATTCTCATTATTTTTTCTTTATCTTGGACTCTTGAAAGTTTTATGATGATATGTCCTGCTGTAGTTTTTCTTTCATTAAAGTAGTTTGGTGTCCTTTTTGTTTCCTGTGTGTCTATTTTCATTTTGTTCTTCAGATTTGCCAAATTCTCTTCCATTATTGCATTAAAAAGTCTTCAATTTCCTATGTCTTTCTCTTCTCCTTCTGGGATTCCAATTTCTTTAAGGTATCTGATAGATCTCTGATTTTTTTCTTCTGTATCTTAGTTTTCTCTCTCTCTTTTTCTCCTTTCATTCTCTCTAATTCTGTATCCTCTAGTGTGCTGATTCATTCTTCTATTTTTTCTAATCTGCTTTCATGGCTTTTCCCTGCATTTTTGACCTATTGCTCCTCTTATAAACTCTATCTCCTTCAACTTCTTATTTTGGGTTACAATCTCATTCCTTTGTTCATCAATGATTTGCTCATTTTGCTATTTTCTTTTTTATATTTTTCTACTTCTTATCTCGTTGAGTGCTTTTATCATGTTGAGTCTGAATTCATTATCTGATGTATAGAGCATTTCTTCAATGTTGTCCTTGTTGGTTTCCAGAGATTGTTTATCCTTTGATGATGAATTGTTTTTCTTTGGGATTACTTGAGTGTTTGAATTTTTCTTTCTTCTGTGTGTTCTCTTTGGGCTTGCTCTACATATTGCTGCTGTAGTATTGGTTGGCATGTTGTAGTCTGTTGGGTTGTGGTTAATTCTGCCTTTGTGCATGGACTATTTCTTGCTTTTGTGGATGCTCTGGCCCAAACTCGTTTGTAGACGAGGAGCACCTCCTGGATGGGTGGGGAACAAAGCATGCAGTCCCATGCTGTCTGCAGACTTCCCAGCATAGTCTGCTGGTCTAGATTCTTCCAGAGAGGAGGAAAGCCTCCCTAGTGGGTGGAGAAAAAACTCCCTCTCCCATGCTGTCTGTTGACTTCTAGTCCTCTTTTGGGCTGCTCAAAACTCCTCCAGAGAGGATAGGTGCCTCCGGGTGACTGGGAAACAAAGGGCACTCTCCATGCTGTCCGCAGACCTCCAGGCCTCGCCTGGTTCGATCCAAACTCCTCTGGATGGATAGGTACCTCCAGGTGACTGGAAAACTCTGCATTTTGGATATTAACTAGGATGTGCTGAGCATACCCATGCATTTACTTTTGTATAAATATTTACATTTCTCTTTTGATAAGGGCAGATCCATAAGCAGATATCCAGAAACCAGTTTCTGGATTCTATCATTTTTCTGAGTTTCATAATGTTTTGTTTGATTCCATAACATTTTTCCTCATTATTATCATCATCCTGTTATATTTATTTTATTTTATTATATGTTTCCTCCCATGTCACCAAATTATTGTTTTCCAATGTTAAGTCCTTAGGCTGTCTCAATTTACCCAAGAAACTTATCAAAATATAGATTCTTGGCCCTTACCCCAGATTTATTAAGGCAGATTTTTGGAGATTATTTCCATATAAATCATATTCTCTGTATGTCTATCTATCTATCTATCTATCTATCTATCTATCTATCTATCTATCTATCTGTCTGTCTGTCTGTCTGTCTGTCTGTCTGTCTGTCTGTCTGTCTGTCTGTCTGTCTGTCTGTCCGTCCGTCCATCCATCCATCCATCATCTGTCTATCCTTCCTCCTGTATGTCTACAGACTAATATCTACAAACCACTGGTTGGCTCTGTACTAGACCCTTGGTAAACATCTTCCTTAATATTCAAAATGATAAAAATTATAGTATTTATTTTATAATTAATGGAATTTGTCTGAAGACAATATAACTTGTCCAGGGTTACACAGTTACCAAACTCTAGAGAAAGGAGTAGAGGTCAAATTGTCAATACAGAAATAATCCTATATGTTAAGGAACAAATTTTTAAATTTTCTGTGGGGACTGATCTTCATCATTCATTTAGCTTTGCTAAATCAGTCATCTAATTCATCTTCAAGTGTTTCTCTGGTAACAGTATAAACATAGGCTGTGAGATGAGTATTTGCTAATGAAACTGGACATTATCCCATTTAGGAGATATCCTCTCAGTAGAAGCCATGAGTGAAGGTGTAAGAGATAAGTTAGTTATACTCTGAGCAACTGTGGATGATCAGCTTAGAGTGGCAAGCAATATAGTTTTAGCAAAGTCCTGTCATTATTGAGGTTGGGACTGAACTTGAACTATGGAGATCTAAGTTCATTTTCTGTTGGCAAAATAACTCTAAGGGAAAGTCTTAAAAAGGCCTATAAAAACTTAAAAGGCCCTTGGACATCAAATGGCTCTTACAAATTAATCAGAAACATACGGATTAGATTTCTCATAAAATACATTTAGGTTTAAAATTATGGGAAAAAACGCAGGGCAAAATATCTTTCAGGTTTGTCCAAACCAAACTGTAAATGCCTGGGAAAACTTGGAAAAACTTTAACAACAGCAGGATGACACTGAACATATATGTGGAATCTTCAGGTAACAAAGGAAAAAAGTGTCCCATTTGACTGCAGTGAGGTGGAGCTTGGGCTCACATGGCAATGTGGGAGGCAGCCCTGGTCAGATTCCTTGATCTTAAGTTGTAAGATGGGTCAGAAGGCAAGGGAAGAAGTGGATAAGGAGATAGTTTTTCATTTATCCCAGGGGAGGCTGGCTAGTGGCATTCTTTTCCTTTCTAAGAGTTAGCCCAATCCCACCCCTGCAGAGTCTTCTAGAACAAGCTTGGTATAAAGGAAGAGTATTGGGCTAGATGGTAAAAGGTCTGCATTTTAATCTTATGTGGCTGATATTATTCAAGGCATCCCCACCCTAAGACAAAAGAGTGATTTCTATGACCTGTGAGCTTTAATAAGCCTCTCTTCCCTATCCATTAAAGGGAAGAGAGTACAAGCTCTGGGAAGGTACTGGAAAGAGTTAGATGAGATAAATATCTAATCCACTTAAGCACAGTGCCTGGCACCTTCAAAGAGTTTAGTAAATGACTAGTATTGATTTCATCAGCCTGATTATAATGTACTTATTTTGAGGTTTCTAAGTAAAAAGGAGTTAGTTGCCACCAAATTGTAGGAGGGAGGAATGGAGGATAGGATGTAGAAGAGAAGGGTTTTCCTTTGCATCCAAGTAGACGATAAAGTTCAGAATTGAATGTGGTACTAAGTATGGAAATGAATATTCTCTTGCCTAGAGGAGCAAATGTGGATGCTAGTTTTGGATGCCAATAATTTTCTGGTTCTTGACATTGAAAAAATAAGCATCAATCACAGCTTCACAAATGGTTACTTTTCTTCTAAATGTGTGTCTCATCATCTGACTGAAATGTATCTGACTTTGAAATAATAGCATATAATTGTTGTATGCTCTTTTGTCCCATAGACATAGACATTCCATCGACATTGAAGCTATAAGCAAGGAAAGTCTTTCCATGGACTCTGCCTTTCCAATGTCAAAAGAGAGTATCACTGAAAATGGATGATTTTCATGAAGAACATAAATCTATTTTGCTTGGTTTTTTCCCTCCTCTCTGATCTATGCTTCCACACTTCCCACTTACCTGCTTAGAGACTAGGGTCCTCTATAATGGTAGTTCAAAGCTATATAAAGCACATTAAATTTCAGAGGTGATCTATTTTCCTTTTACCCCAGTTCTTCTCCCTCCTCTAACTCAACTTACAGCTTATTCAAAACTCAGGGAGACTGAATCCATGACTAACATCTATCTGTGGAGGAACCCACCCACAAAGCTGTTTATTTGCCATTGAAAATATTCTGGTTGGTTGCTATCATCTTGTTAATTAAAAAAAAAATCTTGAATTAAAATATATGGATGCAGCCATCACAGCTACCACAGAGTTGAGTATATACCCTGGAATTCTATAATTGTTACTTACTAGAAAAAATCTAGGTCTATATCCTGTTAATAATTCATGTTCTTAGATCCCTTGTATTCATGTTTGTGATCATATTTGTTTGACCTTGTACCACCATGTATCAGATAAAACACACTTATTGTATATGAGAAAATGAATGTGAATCCCTTATGTTATCAGCTGTATAGCCATTTATTAATGTGTGTGAATGTGTACATGTTTTATTTAATTATAGATTTTAAATGAAAGAGAGGATAAAATGCAATAATTTAATGTTACCATGAGAATTCAATTTATTTTATTATCCTTAAAGTTATGGTTAGCTCTAGTTTTGCTTATACATTACAGTGGTTTCACATTTTAGAGATGTAGGTACAATGGAAAACAGCCATCTACTGTTAAGAACCTCTTGTTAAAACTGGATTGCATAAGTTCAGAGCAGCATGTTACATAATAAGACAATTTACAATCATCATGATAACAGAGGCTGTTTTCTGGAAAGAAAAGACAGCAATATCTGTAAAACTGCACCTGCAAGGAGGCTATATTTTCTGTGTGGCTATGACAGACAATGTGAATCATGGATTATTACCAATTTTTTAAGGACTTCATGCATTTCCCATTATTTATTATAGCTCCTATAGGACTAACCCCAGTATACGCATATGGATTGAGATAGATATATATTCAGACACACAGATGTGTATATAGTTATATACTTTTACACATATATTATATGCACACACATTATGCTTATAATTTATGGTAAAGAAAATAAATAAACTCGATAGCTAAAACTTTGCAAAACACCCAAACTCAGACAAAAGGAACCTTTACATCTGTCTGTTAAACTTAGGACTAAATCCCTAGAAGGACTTTCAAAACTGCTGCCCAGATTTTCAAGGAGAAACTTCAATCTCGTTAATGAACCATAGCCAAAGGCTAGGGTTCCCTCCGGTGTACGCACACCCAGTGGCCTCATTTGTCATTTTGCTCTGGGTTCTGCTGAGCTGCTTCCAGCCCCAAGTGCCCATGGATGTGACTGATTCCAGCAAAACCAAATGGGGCTCTTTCTTTGCACTTTGCTGTTGTCATCACAAGCTGTTTATAAGCCCCATACTCTTGGTGCCAAATGATTCCCTGATGCATATGAATTACTTTTTGTGAAATACCTATAGTTCAATCAATTAGATATTTAATAATTGTATATGGCAAGATTCAGGGCAAAAACTGAAAGTCTGTCAAGTTTCATTTCCGACTCTTTTTTCTCTTTCTTGATAACCTTGACCGTTCTCAGATATCTCCAGTTCTAATAAGTATCAGTTACTTATTACCACAGTAATGCCAAGTAACAACTATACAGCTCAGTGATGTAATTAGTATTTATTGCTCATTCTGGGGTCAACTGGGGATTGGCTAGAGGGTTCTGCTGAACTTGGCTGGGCTTTCTAACCTAGCTGGGGGGTAGCCAGCTGTTCAATGACCTAAGATCACCTCAGCTGGGCAGTTGGCGTTGCCAGGTGAGCGCAGGCATTTGTTTATGATGTTGGCAGACATGCAAGAGGGATGGTGAGCTTGATTGTTAAGCATTTTTCTAACATTTGCTAGTATCTCTTTTGCCAAGGCAAAACAGGGATGAACCCAGAGTTAAACTACAGGCTTTGTAAACTTCCATGGCAAAGGGCAAGGAGATAGAAAGGGGTGAAGAATTTGTTTTTTTTTTTAATTAAATTTTTTTTTCAAAATTTATTTATATATAAATTTCACATCATTGTAATCCCAGGGATTTACCCCCCCTCTACCCTTTCCACCATTCCCCCCCTTTCCCTCTGGCCCACAGTTGTGTGCTTCAGTTTGGTGCTTAGCTTGTTTTGACTTTTCCTCAAGGCTTTTGTTTATTTTTTCACTATATCCCATATATTAGTGAAAACATTTGGTTTCTGTCTTTTTCTTTTTGACTTGTTTCTGCTAATATGATTTCTTCTAAGTACATCCTTGTTGTCATAAAATCATCAAATGTGCCATTTTTAATTGATGAGTAATATTCCATCGTGTATATATACCACATTTATTTCCTCCAGTTGTCTGTTTTGGGGCATTTAGGTTGCTTCCATGTCCTTGCAATTATAAATTATGCTGCAGTAAACATCTGAGCACAGGTGTCCCTTTGTACCCACATTGAGGTCTCTTTTGGGTAGATTCCCAAGAGAGCAACTGCTGGGTCAAATGGTAGATCCATTTTCATTAACTTGAGGGTCCTCCACACAGCTTTCCATAGTGGTTGGGCCAGTTTACATTCCCACCAGCAGTGCAGGAGTGTTCCAGGGGCGAAGAATTTGGGTCATGTTTTTGATGTATTGTACACTTCTTCCTGTAGAAGAAGGACCATCAGGAAAGGATGCAAGCAACATTTACTCTGAGTTACAATGATGGATTTATTGCAAAACTGATATATTACTGCTACCATGGCTCCCTGCTTTTCTATATGCTACAAAAGTACAGAAGAAAAAGAACAAAGTTCTGTGGTGGGCTAAAGATGGCCACAAATTATTTGTTACTCCCCCTGCACTGAAAAGGAGAGTCTATTTTTCCATTCCATGTATCTGGTGTGCACCAGTTGCTATGTGATTAATAAACCCCAGTGGAAGTCACCCTTTGCTTGTTCTGGACTCTAACACTAGTGTTCCCTCCAGTGGACAAGTGGTCTTGTTTGTTATTTTCCTCTGGGTTCTGGTAGAACGGAGGGGGAATTATGCTAAATGAGAGAAATCAGACAGCCTGGTGGCCTCCATGTTCTCTCTTCTACAATATCCATTCTCAGAACATGCCAACTCATGCTATGAGATGAAGAGGCCAACTCACATGGTAAGGTTACCTGTGGGCTCTCTGGTTGGAAGGTCACCTCAACTGCCAGCTGTGGGACGTTCAATGTTCAAATCAGCGGCACTTCAGCTGACTGCCACCCTAGCCAATGTTGCATGGGTGGGAAGACTTGCCCAGCTCTGCTCATAATTTTGAGAGACGGTAAAATTATTATTATTTATTTAAGCCACTGTTATTTTGTGGGATGGTTTTTTCTGCTGCACGAGTTCAAGATGAAGGGAATATTTTCTCATCTGTGTTTTTTTTCCCTAGATCTTTTGAAAACTACATTTTACCCAATCTTATAGCCAACATTGTAAATAGTTCTCTGAAAAGATTATGTAGTTTACCAAATAGAGATTCACATAAACCTGGAAAAATCTCAGTTATGCTATATGATACCTTGGGCTCCATTTTCTGTTCATTCCTGAAGAGAGTTCTTCAGAGATGAGGAGTTCCCTTCTCTCCTATCACCTCCTAACGCACACACATTCTTATTTTTAAAAATTACATGTGCTTTCTCCAGTGCTATCATTTTTTAGTGATACCCCGGCAGCATAGTTCAGAGTGCTGTGTCCCACTGGTCATTGATGAATACCATCTCTGCTTATGACATTGATTTTATTATTATTTAAAAAATTTTAAATTTTATTTAAATGGTTGTTGATCCCCTTGGCTATGCCTTCCTTGACCCCCTCCCCTCTGGTCATTCTGACTCCTGTGACATTGATTTTAATTTTGACAGATCTGCTGTCATTACTGAGAAATCACTTTGTGTATTCTCAGACAAATAGCCTATTTGTTTGAATTTCCATCTGCGATGAGTTCTCCAGACTTGCACTTTCTTGCTTGCTGCAGATGGTGGGAAGTGAACTTGATCATCATTTAGTGAGATAGTCCCTTTATCTCAGTACAGATGCCTATCCTGCTTTAAAAAACCCCCCTTGGCCCACCCACTTAGTTGAAGTATAATTGCTAAAATTTTACATATTTAAAATGTATAATGTGATATATATATACACATTGGGGACTATTTACCACAATCAACTATCATGCCTCATCTCACATAATTACTCTTTTATTGTGTGTCAAGAGTGTTATAGAAAATTTCAAGCATACAATATTAAGTATAGTCACAATACTGTACATTAGAGCCTTAGGACCTATTTATAAGTGAAAGTTTGTACCCTTTGATCAACCTCTCTCTGGCTAGGATGCTGGCCTACAGGAGGTGATGCAGGAATTGGATTCCAGGCACAAGCTAAGGGGCGCATGCCAGATGACCCAGATGAGGTTATGCTGGCACTTGTTTCTGTGATAAAGCCCTGGGATGAATTTGGGAATGAATGGTGCGCGCTAAAACAATGAGCATTGCAAGTGTATTTTCAAAATACTTGAAAAGGTATTTTTACATATTGAAGGCAAATTCAGTAATGATTTGGACACACCCAAACACTTTTTGAGTACTATTGGCTCAGTAAAAGCATAAAGCTTGTTTTGCCCAGAATTTTTTTCTTATAATTTTTAAACTTATGTGCATTTTGATGGAAATTTAATTGATGTTTAAGATTTATTTATACTTAACTCATCAAAATGTTGTTTCATAAGAGTGATTTAAGATCCAAGCATCTGTTGAGTTTTTTAGGACATTTTCCCCCTTATAAACAGGAAATCATGTATCACTGAGAACAAACAAACTTGAACCCAAGAAGGTTCAAGTTTGATTTGAAACTCAGAAGTCATGAACACCAGGAACACTTGGAGCTGAAGTTGATTTCCCAATGATTTTTCCTTAGAAATTTATAGGGGAACAGCTGAGGTTCTCAGAAATGTACTACCTACCTATTTTTCTAAAATTAGCAAGTGATCTAAAATGTAGCATGCAAACTAGAAGTTTCTTTTTTCTTTATTTACATCCTTTGTTTTTCAGTATTTTTGGGGGGGTGTTAAAGTTGGATTAAGTGAAAAACCGCATGGTAAATGAGATTTCATTTCATACCAGCTTTCTTAATGGCATTAAAGTTATATTAATAAGCAAAGACATGAAGTTTCACATCAATTTAGTAACATTAAATTATACTAAATAAATAAATTAAAAACGTGTGAAAAAAGGGACTGTTTACAAGAAAAACTATCTTTAGTTTTTAATCCAACTGATCCAGTGATTTGTCTACATTGATATTATCTATAGAAGAAAAGCCAAGAGGTGATTGTAGATATCTGTAACAACTTATCCCCCATGCCCATATATTTAGGAAATTCTCACAAGATACATAAATACTAAAGAAATCAATATTTTCATAGTCACAAATTATATTTATATACTTCTAAGTACTCATACACCTTTAGGCTTATGTTTTATTTATATATGCTAAACTATTACTTTATGTCTTTATATACTTAACATGCTCTAAATATTTTACTTGATTTATTTTATACTTATTATTTTGTACTCACATACTTTACCTATATATTAATGTAGAGTTTGGGTTTGTACTTAACATTAGAATTATTTTTACTTTGTGTAGGTTGATATCCTAGTTTGTAACTTTGACATTCTTTTGTGATCATTTTACTTTCCGCCATCACTTTACTTTCTGTTGGAAGTACAGACTGATTGCAAAAAACTATCTCATTTTAGTCCTAGCAGAGTTGAAATAAGCAAAATGGACTGACTGTTCATCTAAGAACTCATCACTCAGTGTTTGGTCTTGGTAATGATTGCAAAAACAGGAATTGACCTAAGAACATTTGCTTCATGTTTGCCAAAGAGGCACCTCTGTAGACTGAGGCTCAGCTAATAGGGCTGAAGTAGAACAAGACATTTCTCTGTGTCCAGTTAACTAGAATATAAGATATAAACTATTTTCTTTTGAGAAGCTGTCATTTTCTTTCCTGAAGTTTTTTGTTTGCTTGTTTTTATAGAAGGAACAAGTTTTCTAGTTCACCAAGATTTATACTGTTTCTACTATGAGTCTATCCCTCTAAACTTAATTTTATTTTTTACTGAAGTACCATTGCATCCTTGTTAGTGTTTTGACAGTATGATTCCCCTTAGGTGAAGTCAACATGGTATTCCTGCCACCAAAGGACCCACAGTTCTCCACATTAACCCATTGTTTATTCCCTCCTTTTCCCTGCTGTGGATGCCTTAGATCTGTAGTCAGCTTTCAAGGGTTGGTTTTAATTTCTATCTTGTCTGACCTTTGGCTGCTCTATATTCCACATTTACCACAAATCTGGTGTTTGTTTTTCTTCTGGCTGATTTCACCTCATATAGTTCCTTTCAGCTCCATTAATGTTGCTGAAGATGGCCTCTTTTTTGTTAGTTGAGTAGTTTTCTGCTGTGAATATAATACCATATTATCTTGATTCCCTCATCTGTTTTTTGACACCTTGCTTTTTCCATATCTTGACTTTTGTAAATAATGCTGCAATAAACATAGAATGCAAATTTTCTTTCAAATAAAACTTTTTGTCTTTTTTGGGTAGATACTTAGGAATGGAATTGCTGGTTCATAAGGCAGATCCATTTAGTCAAAAGAAATTTCCACACTGCTTTCCATAGGGGCTGGACCAGTCTATATTCCCACCAATAGTATAAAAGGCTTTCTTTTTCTCTACTCTATCACCAGCACTTATTTCTGTTTATTTTTATCTTCTTCCTTCCTTCCTTTCTTTCTTTCTTTCTTTCTTTCTTTCTTTCTTTCTTTCTTTCTTTCTTTCTTTCTTTCTTTCTTTCTTTCTTTCTTTCTTTCTTTCTTTCTTTCTTTCTTTCTTTCTTTCTTTCTTTCTTTCTTTCT
>PVHY01032429.1:0-11891 GCA_004024945.1 Uropsilus gracilis
GAGAAGGGAGGGTTGGGGGCGGGGAGATGGTTGGTAGAAGGATGATAAGACCAGACTGGACTAGACAGCTGATTTGCTTTTTGGAGAGTACTTGTGAATGTCCACATACCCTCCAGCGTCACAGCCCCCACCCTTTTGCTAGCTCTGGTTTCATCTGTCCACTTCTTTTTAGAATCCCTCCCTGCCCTGCATTCAAGCAAATAGAAGACATCGTGTTATTGTATCTACAAGTGCTTCACTCTGACACGAGAATTTCAGGCTGCTCTTCATCATTGGACTGGTTGCCACGGTTGCACATTTGGGGGTTCCCCCACCCAGCTGCGGGGGCACAGAGGTGCTGCAGCCCCTAGAGATAGGCCTGTGCTCTCCCTCCCTGCGGCGCCCTCCAGCCCTGTTCACTGGGCCTTGCAGCCTTGGTGTTCTTTGAGTCGTCAGCTCTTCACGGTTGTGAGTCATCAGCTCGGTGGCTTTGCCTTTAAAAAAGTTCTAAAGCGTGTGCAAGGGGGCTGTGGAAGATCACGTGATCACCACATAAAGCACACAGCTCCACCAGGCACATAGTAGGTGCTCAGGGACTAAGCCGCTGTATCCCTGTGGTGACATGCTTCCAGCAGCTGCAGCTCCTGCCACAGGGCTGCAGGGGGAGCAGAGCGCTGCTTCTGCGCTGACCTTTTGAGGACATGCCCTGAGATACTCCTGCCAGCTTGTCCCCGGGGTGCCTGCAGTGTTTGGGGGTGAGACAGCTGGGACTCGGGGTGGGATGCAGGGAGCACTCCCGCACGCTTGCCGCTGCTAGCCAACCAACAGTCTCCAGCCGCATGCTGAAGACAGGCCGGCTTTGGGGAGAGCCTGGGTCCCTGCCCGGGTTGGCCTGCAGCCTTCCGAAGGGGGTCTTGCCTGTTTCCAAACAGCAGGGCAACCGGGAGGGGAAAAGTCACTCATTGTCCGAGTTCCCTGGGGAGGTACCAGGCAGCCGGGCATCCTCAGCTCGCAGTGCCCTCCTCGCCTCCTCCCCATGACGCTTGGTGTGGGCAAGGGTCGAACCTGGCACGCTGCGCTGGCACGCGCTTCCCATCCTGTGCCCTGACTTCTCCAATCCATTCAGAAGCCCATTCAGTGGAATCCGTCCACTCAGTCAGCACTCATCGTAGTGCCAGCTGTCCGCCGGGCACAGCGCTGGGAGCTGGGGGTTGCGCTCAAGCCAGGCTCTGCCCTTACGGCCTTTCCAGGGCAGGGCAGGCATGGGTTGGTGGGACTGGCTCTAGGGGGGAAATCGGCAGGCTCACTGGAGGGAGGCCTGGAGGAGGCTGGGCCGGGAAGCCTTTGCGGGCAGTGCCTGGTGCAGAAAACGTCCTGTGACAAGATGCAGAATGAGATGTGCCAGCGAGAGGGGCCGGCAGAGGCAGAGCAGGCAGGAGAGCTCGGTGACCTCCAGGCTCCTGGAGGAGGTGGGGGCTGCCGGGCCACACCGGGGACCAAGGTAGAGATTTGCAAGCGAATTTCATGCCAACGGCCAGCATTTGGACATGGGGGCATTTTACTGTAAACCCAGGTGCCTGTCACATTGAAGATGTGTTGGAGCCTCCCCTCCCACCGCCCCAGGCCCGGAACACCCACAGGCCACTGAGGGCTGACTCCTTTCCATGGGCGCGCCCCCGTCCCTGTCACTCTCTTGGCTGGCCGTGAGCCTCACTTCGCTGCAGACCTGTGGCCTGTTCAGCATCCCCGCTTCTCCGAGCACAGGACACCTCCTCTCCCCAAAAACCTGCCTCCCACCACCGTCCTCTCCAACCAGTGCCTGCTCCATCGTGGGTCGCGCGCCTGCAGCTCACCCTTGACCTCTGTGTCTGGCTTCTCAAACTGCCTCCGGTGGGTCAGCACAGCTCTTGGGCTCATCCCTCCTAATGCATATGGATCTGCCCCTCTCCCAGCTCCACCCCCTCACACGGGGTTCTTGCCCTTTGCCCTGAATTTCTGCAGCAGCCTCAGGACCATCACTGGCTCCCCTGCCTGAATCCCTGCACTTCATTCTCAGACACCATAGCTCAAACCCCGTCCTTTCTTCGCTGAGGGCGGCTTCCAGCCCCTCTGCTCAAAGAGACACCGGAGCAGGCACCGTCTGCCCCCTTGGCCTCCTTGCTGTCCTCCAGACACCCCAGGCACGTTCCCACCACGGGACCTGGGCTCCGGCCGTGCCCCAGGAGTTCACGGGTGGCAGCAGCTGGCGTCTCCCTGCGTGTTTGACTTCTGGACCAAATCCCGCTCCTTGTCATCCTTTTATTTGTGGGTGGCTGCGGCTGTGAATGTGCTGAGCCCCCTGGCACCCCCGTTTCCCCCGGGTCCAGCACTCACCTGCCTTGCCCCAGAACCCTTGCCGGTGAGAGTTTGGGGTCCCAGCGAGTCCCTGGCTGCCTGGAGGTGCCTTTCTAGCACATGTTCTAGCCTCACCGGGCGGCTGGTGTGGCCTGATGCGAAGCCATGGGGAGGTGACTCGCTGATGTGCCTACCTGCCAGGCCAGCGAGCAGTGGGTGATCCTTGCTGTCAGCGCTGCCAATTCGGGAGAACCGTGGTGCCTTATTCTGCTGAGGATCCGTCGGTGCCACGGGCCTCCTCCAGGACTAAATGAGAAAATGGCGTTAAGTGAGAAAGACCCAGAAAGACAAGACCAGAATGGGAGGGCGGGGAGAGAGCGGGGGGCTGCTCTTGATGATCAGATGAGAGCTGCCTGATGGAAGGAAGCCGGCAGACTTTGGGCTGATGGAAAAGAAAGGTGGCTGCAAAGGCCGCTTCGGGCAGCCGTGCGCGTGAACTGGAGTGTGCGTGCGCAGGGCCACGGCTGCGTTTCCCGGGTGGAGCCTGCTACCTTGGCTCTGTGGGCGGTGCGCTTGTCCCCTGGACGCTGCCGGCGTGTTCCTGGTGAAGGTTGCTCGGCCTGTGGGTCGGGATGAGTCGCGACGTAACAAGGCTCGTGTGCAGGGGAGGTGAGCAAGGCGCTGTGCTGCGCTGCGTCCCGCCCGTGGCTGCGTCCAGGGGAGGCCCTGTGCGCACGTCTTAAATGTTTCTGACAGTTTGAGGCTTTTCCAAATGAAAACCGACAGGCAGGTTGAGAGCCCTGGAAGTCTCCGAGGTAGCCTTGGTATGTCAGGTGAGCAAGAGGTGGGCTGGTTAGCAGCAGGGACCCTGGACTCAGAGAAGAGCGGTGTCAATGCCAGCCGTGCGGCCCTGGGCAGACCCGTTGAGCTCTCCGCGCCGCTCTGCCTCAGCTGTAACGCGGAGCTGGCCGTGCCTGCTCCGGATGGTTCTGTAGCGTCAAGGAGGGTCCATAAAACGCCTGGCGTCATTTTCGGGGCCGAGGCTAGCCTCTAAAAAGTCACCGGCGGCTGCCACCCGACCTCCACCCCTCGGGCCGGGCAGGTTCGCTCCGAAGGGCCTGTCCGGGAGCCCTGGCCGTTTCTGTCCGGGAGACTTGGCAGGTGAGGCCGATGCAGCCTTGCTCATTCTGTGAGCCTCCGGGAGGAGGACCTTCGGCAAAGCGAGTTTGGCTGCCTGGAGAAGAGCTGCAGGATTCCGACCCAGATGGCGCCGTGGGGCAGCCTCGCCCGCGCCCAGGGCGGGGTGCTCTGGGTGGTGGTCTGCTGGGGCCGCCACGAAGAGCCCTGCTCCGTGGCAGCAGAAGCCAGAGTCAGCGCGAGGGTGGCAGGGAAGGTGCGCGTCAGACCGCTGTTCTCTGGGGGTGCTTGAGCCTGCACTCCCTCGCCGTGTTTGATCTTTAAAGAGAGCGCTGTCCCCTCCCTGGCCCCTCTTGTGGAGACAAAGGCCAAGCACTCGGTGGGCATCCCTGTCAGCCTGTGCCCAAGACCCACCAAGACCCAGCCAGACCCACCAAGCTGAACCACGCTGCCTGACACGAGCCTCACAGCCATCCCAGCCGCAGCCCTGCCCGCCCCAGCCCTGCCCTCCGTGCCTCTCACTTGACCATTGTCCTTGCCCCACACAAGTCCTTCCCTGCTGCCAGGTCTGAGAGACGCAGCTATGGCATCTGCCTTGAAGTCTCGTTGCCTCTGCACCCCTGGCGTGCTGCTGCTGGCAGCTCCAAGCTGTGGCCGGCCTGCCTTTCCTGCCTGCCTCGGGCCTTTCTCTAGCCTTGCCCTCACCAGCTTGCCCTCCCAGGCATGCCCTGGCCTCCACCCTCCTTGCTGCCTGGCTGCAAGGCTGCCCCGTGTCTCCTGACTTCTTTACATGCACCCCTCGAACATGCACTGACCACGTGGTGTTGCCAGCCTACTGCCCGGCACGTAGTAGGTGCTTAAAGGCTCCTTAGTTTGAGCTGACGAGACTGTCACGGTTGCTCTGCTTACTGTAAACTCGCAGGCACTTCCAGTAACACGAAACTCCGCTAAATGTTCGAAGGCAACGTCTCTGACGGTTGTCTTGAGTCATTTGACGCAGTTAGATGGCAGGTTCAAAGAGTGAGTGACGTCAGTTCATCTTATCATACGCTAGAATTGTCAGGTTCCCGGGCGAGTTCTCCACCCCCCTCCCCCCTCCCCCCTCCCCGCCAGAGCACCAGAAACCCTAAACCCACCCAGGTGTGTCTGAAAGTGTAGAAGGTCTTCATTCCAGCAGTTGAGCTGCCCCAGTCATTCACCTCAGGGCTAAAGCAACTCTTCTCCTGCCTTCCTGTGCTCCGACGACGCTGCCCTCCTTTGAAGCTGGCGCCCTCCACTAGACGGGGCGGGAAAGAGGGCGCTGGAGTTAGACCACCTGTGCATGGGGGAAAGGAGCACATGACCTCCCCCCCCCCCATGTGCCCCGAGTCCAACTCCTCCTTGGGCGGGAAGAGCTACGCTGCCGCCGCTTTTCAGAAATGAAGTAGGAATGTGGAGAAATGAAATCCGTAGCCCGTGAAGTGACTGGAAATGTGACTCTGAACCAGCTGTCAGTTCTGCTCAAGTGGAAAATTTCTAAGTCAATCCAATTGCAGCAGATTTGCTTCTTTTAGCGCAGGGCCGTGTAGCCGTTTCCTGTGTATTGATTCTTTGATTGGTACCTGTCTGCTGGACCTATTCTTTCCCCCCAGTAACGCTCATTGATGTGGTTTAATGTGTATTCCTGTAATCTCGCCCTGTTTTATAAACTTACCATCATAATTGAGCTGCATTAGAGAGGCTCGTTCTGCTGAAATCACAAGGTCACCTAATGGCCTCTTGTGTTGCTTGTGTGGGGAGGTCGCCCCAGGGCTCCTCTGAAAGAGACAAAAGTGATTGTTTTTTTCCCTCCACGAAGCAGAGTCTCAGATTCCACTTTCAGCCCTGGACAGGGAGGCGTTTGCGGAGCAGAGGCTGGGCCGCGGGACTTTCCTGCTGAAAAGGCTGTGCGACTTAAACTCTTGCACTCACACTCGGTCCTTCCCAGGCAGTGAGGCGATCAGGGTCACCGTTTCGACTTCTCGGGCCAGCGGGGATGCGGTAGCTTAGATTGGCTCGGAGCAGCGTCTGAGGCACCTTCAGCCCCTGAGTAGTGGACCGGGTTCTGGGTGCCCCTGCATCTCGGGGCAGTCAGGAGAGCCCATGGGCTTGTGGGGCGGTGGGGGGGGGACGGGGGGGGCTGGGAGCCAGCACGCTCAGGCCCTGTCACCTCCTCCTCCGCCTTCTCTCAAACCCCCTTCACCTCCGGCCTTCCCATCCGTGCCTCACAGGGCTTTCGGGAAGGAGAGGACGCTGTATCTGTGTGAGGCGGGCGCCCACCTGGTGCCTGCCCACCTGCGGGAGCTGGGGAGCCCCCGGGCTTCTCAGGCTGGACGGCTGACCCAAGCCCTGCTCCTTTGCCCGGTTTCCCCAGTCAATAAAAGCAACTGAAAATACCCAGAAAGTCCATCTTTCTGGTGGCCTCAAAGGCCTCCACGTGCCTGCCGTCCCTCAGCCCCACAGCCGAGCGCTCTGCCATAACAGACCCCGGAGATGACCGTCCAGGGCCCTGCCTTGCGTGCTCCCCAGCCCCACCAGCAAGGTGCTACCAAGGCGGCCTTCCTGACCACCTCTGACTGACAGGGGTGGGGGAGCCAGGGCTGCGAGTGGCCACAGGACACAGGAATTCGTGGGAGAGCGGGACTGAGGGCAGGCACTGGGCTGAGGGCTTCCCTTGCTGTGGCTCACGTGGTGAGCTGGCTGGGACTTGGCCAGCGTGGGCCTCCCTGCCCGCCTCCACCCTGCCAGCCAGCCACCAGGGACAACGATGCCGGGTCGGATGGCGGCTCAGGTCTCAGGAAGGGAGCTCTGGTTCCTCTGCCCTGAGACCTGATTAGCCACAGAGCACCCACAGCAAGTCTCTGGGGAGACAGAAGCAGCTACAGGCGGGCGTGGCCTTTAACTGAGGCCCACGGCAGGCACCGTCCACCTGCCCAGCCCTGTCCTCTCCCCAGCCCAGGGCACGTGACTGCTGCCCTTCCTGCTGCCAGTCCTGCTCTGCTGCCAGCAGGCCCTCGGGGGCCAGCATATTCAGCCTGCAGCAAGGAATGGGGGAGGGGGCCAGCCCCTCCCTCCTAGGGGCGCCATGTGGTCCACGCAGGTGGGGCAGGATCCTAAGTTAGGGTGACAGGTGAGGCGTGGGGTGCGCCTGGAACAACGGGCCTGACCGCTGGCTTCCAGGTCTAAGAGACTGTCCTGATTGAAGACGGGGCTCCTCTGAGGAGGGGCTCGCCCTGTTGCAGGGGCCCGCGTGATGCGGGGTGCAGGTCCGGGCCGAGTTTTCACATGTGCATCACCTGTCGTCTTCTGAGCCCTGAGGAAGCACGCGGAGTCCTGACCTTGGACGCTGAAGCTCACGTGGGCAGCAGCTCTCCTGCCCACCCGTGCCCCGTGACCCCTCTTCCCCGACCTGCTCCCCTTGCAGGGTGCAGCCCTCTGCCCACCTGTGCCCGGGCACTTGCCCAGCACCTGCTCTCTGCCTTGGAGGGGCAGCAGCTCTGCCATCCACCCGCGACGGTGCCCTCTCCCAAACGGTGTTCTTGCACAAGCTGCCCTTCTCGGGGCGGCTCTTCGCCCGCTTGCGTCTCTGCAAGGATCCTTTTGTCTCTCCTTCCCTTTTATAGCAGCCCTACCCTTGCGGACATTAAAAGGTCATAAAATAAAATAAAAGCTCACCCAGGCATTCCCACCTTGACCTGCTTGAAAGCTGCGGTGATTGGCCGGCCGCTGCCCTTGCTGTGGCGACGCACCCCAGGGGCTGTTTCTGGGCCTCTGATTTGCCCCTAACTTCAGAGGCAGGGCAGGGCCAGGCCCTGAGCAGGCAGGGCTGGAGGGCGCCTGTATCCAGGTCTTGGGCATCTGTGGCAGAAGGGGGGCACCCCTGAGCCCCTCCACCGAGGTAGACCTCAGATCCCTTCAGGAGAGCGACCCATCCGGGCCTCCCTGCAGCGTCTGTCGGGAGCACCCTCAATTGCCTGCTCTCAGGACGGGGCTCCGGCATTTCTAAGGTCGTGAGGGTTCTTGTGCCAAGTTAGGAATGTTCTGGAACTTAACCTGCTCTGCTCCGTTCCCTGAGTTCCCATTCCCTCTGGGAACTCCCCTTGCCCACCCCCAATCAACCAGGACCTGTCAGGGAGGCTGCCTCGGGGGCCTCGGGTCGGCGACCCCTGGGAGCCTGTCTCTGGGACCCTGAGCAAGGAGAGAGTGGGCGCACTTGACCACACAGGTCTCCCCCTGGGAGACTCTCAGAGCATCGAGGGGCCCGGGAGGGAGGCGGAGGTCCCCCCATCCCTTCTGCTCACCCCGGCCTTCAAGGGGGTGGCGGCCAGAGCAGGTTGTGATACTAAGCTGCTCTGCTCGGCGCCTGCAGAGTGTGTAGCTTGTGTGAGTGAGAGACGCGTTTGCGGGAGACAGCCCCCTCCACCTGTCCAGCCTGGGGCATTTGGCTGGGCAGAGGAAGGGCCTGGGTGGTAGCCCCGCAGCCACGGCCCCGCGCTCCTGTGGCCTTGCGGCTCCCGCACAGAGCTGGCCGTCAGCAGCACGGACACCCCGGCCTGTCCTGACTCTGGTTCTCCCGGAAACAGCCTGCGCTTGTCCAGGCTGAGTCATAAAAATGCCTCCGGAGCAGACAGCCAGACAGGAGGGAGGCGCCAAAGTCAGCGGGGCTGAGCCCGCCTTTCCCAGGATTCCCGACAGATCCAGGTCATCCGTTCAGACCGAGAGCTGGACGTTCTCATCCGTCTTCCCTTCCTTCCGGCTCTGGGCCCGGTCAGGGCCGTCATCTTGATGCCGGCTTCCGGGCAAAGGTAGACAGTTTCTCTCCCTCGCACACGCTCTGCAGAAACACCCCCAGCGATTCCTGGCTTTCAGCTTGCCACATCCCAGCTGCCTCTCACATTCATCTGTTTTCCCGGCGCGTACCCACCCCGTCACACCGTCTAGTATGCGTGGCGTTTTCCTGAATGCTCTTGGGGGTTTCCAGAACTGTGCAAAGTCAGGAAAGCGATGCCTGTCGTGTAAATGACCCCAGGTACCCTTTGGCCTTCAGCACCCTTTGGAGATGTGGCTGCATCTCTCAGGCGCCAGGATGGCCGAGCCCTCTGCTTTCTCGGCTCCGCAATGGGCCTCCTTCCCTCTCCTGCTTCCCAGGGGCCCTGGCGCCAGGTTCTTGTGGAGAAAGCCCGGGGTGGACATGGGCATCTCTGGCAGCATCTCATGAAGGTTCTGGACTCGGTTTATTCAGCCCTGGATGCTCCATGGCCTCGAGCCTCAGCTGCTTCCCTGCTCCGGCCACCTCTGCGCCTCACAACGGCCGCCGCCTCCTGAACCGTGTCCTCGGGGTAGCGTTTCCACGGGTTAACTGGGTGACCCTCAGTCCGGCCAAGGAGCCCTGGCCTTCCCTTCTCTTACAGACGAGGAAGCTGGAGCACAGGGAGGTAACGTGACCCTGTGGGGGACACTGCCAGGAGCCAGGCCTGGGGCCAGATGGCCGGCGGCAGAGCTTGGCCCTGCGACTCCCGCTGGGAGTGCCCACTGGCACGGCCACCTGTCCTGCCATCAAGTGCTTCGAGGTGGGGGCGGGGGTGCCCGGCGCTCTGGGCAGGGAACAGAGGCTGAGACACAGGTGGCTGCTGGGGCTGGCAGCAGTTCTGTGACAGGTGGCTCTCGCCGCCCTGATGGAGACACAGGGTGTGCGGGGAGGGGGGAGCCGGTCACGGGGGTTAAAGGAGAGCTGCGTGGTGAGCATCGTCTGAGCGGGTGTCCAGCCGGCGGCCAACGTCGACAGAGATGCGGGGCTCCCAAGTGCGTGCGGCGAGCCGGGCAGCACCCCTGCGTGTCAGGATGTCAGGAGCTGTCGTCCTGTCGAGTTGCTGCTGCACTGAGCTTGGCCACTCTGCTTGCATGGTCAGAGCTGGCAAGGGCCTCCGAGCCTCCTTTCCGGACCCGCAGGCCAGCTCGGCTCCCTCGCCTTGCTGCGGCCGCTCCAGCTCCTCGGCCGCTCCAGCTCCTCGCCCGCTCCATCTTCAAAGCCAACAGCGATGGGTGTTCTCCTGTGCTCCGACCTCTGCCCCTCTCTGCCCTTGCAAAGACCCCGATTAGCAGGGACCCACGCAGATAACCCAGGATCGTCTCCCCCCTGAAGGGCTTTAGCATAGCTGCACCTTCGAGACCCCCGTATCTTGGGCGGTGTGTGAGGCTTAGCATACCAGGAGCAGAGCCTGGCGGCTCTGGGGCGCTGTTCCCCCAGGGGGGTGGGGGCTGTCAGTGACGTGCTCATCAGTCCCCGACAGCCAGGCAGACGCAGGCAAGTGACGGTTCCCCTGGGATGTGCCTGTACCCCGACTTCCTCGCCTGACCCTTCCGACCCTTTCAGCCTCGTTCAAGGGTGGAGGGATGCTTGCGGCGCCCCAGGCTGCTCTCCAGAGTGCTCCCCTTCCCGCCACCGCCCTAGGATGACCCTGGTCTCTGTCTCCTGCCATTCCCCAAAAGGCCTTCCCCCTCCAGGGCCCCCAGCCTCTTCCTGCCCGTCTTCCCCGACTCCCAGACGTGGCTTCGCACAGTCAGCCCAGGCCGGCTTCTCCTCCCAACTCCTTTCTGCCTTTGGACTCAGCTGCCACCCACCCCCAGGCCACCTGACCCCTGTCCCGGACCGTCTTCCCCCTTAACATCTCGTAGCTGCGGTGCCAGGAGGGACTTTCCCCAGGAAGAGGTGCGAGCGCCCCTCATGCGGTGGCCTGTGCCACGACATTCGTCCTTGACTAACATGGGTGGCTTGAAGGCCAAAACAAGTTGTGTGCGTTCCTCTCCCACAAAGCGAGAGCATGGTCGGCCTGGCTGGAACAGTCTGACTCGGGCTGCAGTGCGCGAGGGCTGAGGCTCTGCAAGGCTCTCCCCCCGGCCTTGAGGCCCTGAGAACGGGCGCGAGTGTGCAACCGCACACACCAGCCCCGGCCTGCGTGGAACCAGCAATCACAGTATCCCACTGTACAGGACCCCTGAGAAGTTCCTCACCCCTTTGGGTCAGCTCCGTGGGCTCCTGGGGGGTGACCACTTCCCCATCCAGCTAGCGGCCCCTCCCCGGGACCCAGATCCAGGCTTTCACTTCTCTCCCTGCTGGGAAGCAAGTGTTTTTCTTGGAAACCGGTGACCGCCTCCACCCCACTGCCTCCGTGTTATGGGGGTCCCCCTCAAAACCAAGACACCAGAGACAGGAACTCACAGGGCGAGAAGCTTGGGCGTTAACAGGGAGGCTGACCAGAGCTGAATCCTGAAGGGTTTCTCGGTGACTCAGGAGTGAGTCATGTGTAGGGCAGCAGAGGGGGCTCTGCATTGACTCAGCAGCCGCTGCTGAGGCCCTACTGTGTGCCGGCCCCCCCCACCCCCACCCCGGCTAGCCGCGGAGAACAGAGAAGGGGGCCCTGCGCCGCGTGCCCCTCCGGTCAGCCTTCTCGCGTCTCTTCAGAAGGAAGAGGTGCCTCCCGGCCTGTGTCCTGGGAGCAGGTCCCTCCCAGCCTGGATATAACGTTTGCAAACTTCCATATTTGGCGAGTCTGTATCCGAGTTCTGCGGCCTGCTTGTCTGTGGTGGGAGGTTATTTTCAGCTTGGGACATGGAGGGAAGGAGAGCCCGGCCGCACACTGGCAGCTCCTCTGCCAGTTAGGGGGAAAGTGGGAGCTCCCCCGCTCCCCCCAGCCCCCGATGGGGTCTGAGGTTTTAGCTTTACTCCGGCCCCGCCCCTGCCCCCCCCACCTCAGCTGCCATCACCTGGCGATTCCGGCCAGAGGCGCTGCGGACCCAAAGCTGCAGGCCGGGTGTCAGAGCAGCCTGTCGCCTGCGGCCTGTTCTGCACCAGACAGCAGCTGGGAGTTACTGAGGGCGGTCACCTGGAGGCCCCCCACCTGGCGGGGCCCAGCGCCCCCAGCCCCAGAGCCTCGGCTGGCCCAGCCGCTCCTTCTCAGGGCGTGTGACCCAGCCGTGTCCGACTCTGAGGCCGGAGCCCTCAGCCGGCTGCCCCCACGCGGGACTGGCTGCCGTGGGGTTCGGAGGCCAGAACAAGCACACGCCCCAGCTCCGAGCCCCCGCCTGCTCGCCTGAGCGGGACTTCTCCAGCCGCCTCCTGCCCACCTACTCGCCAGTCAGCTAGGAGGCCTGGGAGGCCCCGCGCTGGCCTGCTGCTGTGGGGTTCACCCAGCTGGGCATGGAAAGGGCAGCCAGGGCATGGCGCGTGCAGCTCAGCTCTCCTGCTGGTTTTCCCCATTTACCAGCAGGGTTGAGCCGGGGCGGGGGGCGGGAGGGGGGGGTCACACTGGGATCCCTGCGGTCAGACCCTCAGCCTCTCCCCAGCTGCACTGGCCCCCCAATCAATCATGCCCGCGCCCCTCTGCTTCAACCCACCCTGGCCCACCCTCAGCCTGGCATGCACT
>PVHY01032430.1:0-11886 GCA_004024945.1 Uropsilus gracilis
GGGTTCCATGGGCAAAATTAGCGAGACCTAGTCTCAAAAAAAAAAAAAATTGGGATCACAGCCTATATAGTCCTTGACTGGATTTAGATTAAGACTACCACAACTGTTGCCAGCTTCTGCCCAGTTTAGGTTAAACTCAAAAGCATATGTTTAAAATAGGAAGACTCAGTTTAGTCAGTGCAGTCTCTGCTGGATTCTTTCGTGATACTGCAGCCATGTGGCTGCCCAGTTTGGCAGGTCTGCGATGACCACTTTCACTTGTCTAGGATCTTTGAGGGGATGGCTAGGAAGTTGAGATCTCTCCCTCCACTTGGTTTCCCATCATTCTATAGTCTGAAGGTGTCCTGGTATCATTGCTAAATGAAATTAAACCACTATTCTTTGTCCAGAAGACAAGTTTAGGAGGCTTGAATGGATAAAGAGAATGAATGGAATCACCCTGGAAACTTGGGCCACTAAGCTGATATTCCAGTTAAGATGAAGATCCACTGAGTAAATATGGATTATCGATCAGGACCCACCCAAAAACCAATTTTGATATCGGGATAAATAGGGCCTCGGGACCGTCACTGTGCAGCAGACACACACTGTCTTGCCTGCTTCTCTTAACAGTGTATGTCAATAAATTCCCGTGTTCAGTTCTCATCCTGTCTCTGGTGAATTCTTTCATCCCATGCCTCTGACCAACACCCAATTCTGTCCCTTGACAGAAGGGTGGTAGCCTTCTCATCTGGTAGCTGGAGTCCAACAGGAAAGTACAAGTAGCCAGACCTCAGGACAGAGCAAAGCCCCAAAGTAGCACAGTAACTTCTCCCACAGTCTGTCAGTCAAAGCAAGTCAGATGTTACCTCAGGTTCAAAGGAGAGAAACAGCCCATTTATTGATGGAAAAGCAGAGGAAACAGGAATGGAAAGAATGACTGGCAACCATCTTTGCAGAGAATTTGCCACAGCCCATCTAGTTGCCAATACAAAGAATTAGTTGTTTCCATAGCATCACATATGCTTTGCCTAGTAACCACATCTATACAAATTTAAATAATAGGGTATTTAATTCACAATATTATTAAACTGCAAATGTTTCCCCTCCAGTCTGTACAACTGCTGAGAATATCAATAGAATCACAGTTTAGACCATGAAGAACAGTATGAAAATGGATGTCCAGCACTTCTGGGAAACTTTGTTATGCTATGTAATAAACTTTCAGATTCATGTAATCGGAGAGTTTGGATTTGACAAGTTAGTCTTCTAAATACTGAGCCTGCTACTGTACTCTTCATTGTGACAACATAAATTTGGAGACAGTTGCCTTTTGTATGGGCACATAGAAGAGAAGTGCTTCCCAATCAGTATTCACATAGTGATTATTTAAAAGATATGTGGCATTTGGTTCCTATGTTGAGTATTGGATCCCAAGAGACAAAGGTGCTCATGGAGTCTTCAACCAATTTATTCTGTGTGTGTTTGCTTATGCAAGGACCTCTAATATGCAAATCAAGGGCAGGATCCTCTTGTCTACATTTCAAAGAGGTACTGGATAGGTGATCTCCTTGGAGAAGGAGTGACATGAGAGTCAAGGAGAAATAGTCCAGGGAGAGTGGATGGGAGAAAGAAGAACAATGAACAGACAAGGATAGAATTTGAATAATACATACAGCTTATAGGCGGCAATATCCATCAGGAGGGGAAATATTAAAGAAATGATACATTAATTCTATAAAGTACTAAGGAACTCTTTTCTCTATCTCTATACATATGTATATATGTATGTACATATATACGTATACAAGTACATAATGTGTATATGTGAAGTACTAACATAAAACGAAAAGCAAGGTGTAGAACAATAAGAGCCATGTGAGTTAAATTATATTACATACACATAACTGCTGAGGAAAAAGAATAGAAGCAAATACACTGAAGTGCCGAGATTTGAAGGCATGAAAGAGGAAATTTTATATTTTACTCAGTTACTTAGGATGAATTCATACCTCTGAATACATAAAATGGACATAATAGACCAGGCAGGTGGCGCATGCCTGTAGGTGGCAGCCTAGGAAGCCACAGCTGGGGCCAGGGATCGCGGTTTGAGTCCCACCAGGGGCACGAAGTGAGACCTAGTCCCAAAAAAATAGCTGAGCATGGTGGTGCACACCTGTAATCCCAGCTACCTAGGAAGCTGAGGCTGGGGATTGCTTGAGTCTGTGGTACCCTGGGCAACGTGAACCTATAATCTCACAGGCAAAAACAGCGAGACCTAGTCTCAAAAAAAAAAAAGACATAATAATAGCAGTACTCACCTCACAGTTGTTTTTCTTAAATTGAGTTATAAGAGTTATAATTCCTTACCACAAAAATCATCCTTTTAAAGAGTACAATTCCATGTTTTTCAATAGTTGCAGACTATACAACCACTGCCACTATCTAACCCTGAACATTCACCATAAAGCATCTGGAAGTCCCACTCCCATTAGCAGTCACTCTCCAATTGATAGGGGTGCTGGGTGAAATTGGGATGCCATGTCCCTCAGCACGGTGGTGTGCACTAGAATGGCAGCTACTGTGCTCTGGTCGGTGGAGATGTGGAAAAGGGAACTTAAGCCTTCTCATGAGAGGAGAAGAGTATTAGGGAATTTCATGAGGAGAAGACAGAGAGAAAGGCTCAGAGAGGAATAGAATAGAGGAGCAACAGGGAAGCTCAAGGCCTCAGAGCTGCTGCTGCCATGTGCAGCAGCAGGGCAGGGAAGGAAGCCAAGCTGTGGGCTTCCAGCTCCAACCTGGGCTATTTCAGAGCCTGGGGAAACATGTTGGAGAAACTTGTGACTTGTGTCAATTGACTTGGAAACATGTACTTGAAAACTTGTTTTAACTTTGAAACTGTGAAGTTTGGGAATTGTCTGGAGATCTAAAGACAACTTGCTGTGTTGTTGTTTTCATTGTGAGAAGTCTGAAGTGGTTGCTGCTGTTGTATTGAGTGAACCTTGCTGGTGTGGGGCCACGTTAGAGTTGAAGCTGAAAGAATGCCAGAGCTGTGCATTTTGGAGGAGAATTGAGGATGCCATCCTGGTTTTTTGTTGGATTTTGAATCTTCCCCTTTTGAAGACACCAACTTTTTTTTTTTTTTTTTTTTTTTTTTTGCTTTAAGGAAGGATCTTTGTGTCTTTGGAGGAAGGATCGACAGTGCTATCTTGATTCCTTCATATGGATTGAAGGTGGCTGGCTGCCATCTTGTAGACACATGTGGCTTACGATCCATGTGCAATTTTTGGACCAAAGACTGAACTGGTTGCTAAGATTACAAAAGGGGGCCATTGTATGCTCAGTGACTTGTTCATTTTGTCTTTTAATGAGTAAATCTGGTTTTGCCTCCTTTTAAAGTAAGTCTGCTCTTGCTACTGCTCAAGCCGGCTGGAATGAACCTAAGGAGTTACTGGGTTTAAAGAGCCAGCTGCTCCCATTTGTAAGTTTAATTAAGTACTCTGCTTTGTCTATTTTGTATCTTCTCCCTTCCTAATAATCCCTAGTGACCACTAACCTATTTTCTGCCTTCATGGATTTGATCTTCTGGACATTCCATTTAAATTAAGCCAGACAATATTTTCAAGGTTAATCTATACAATATCATTAACAGTTCTTTATCCCTTTTTATGCCAGAATAATATTCCAATAAATGCATATACAGCACTTTGTTTATCCATTCATTAGTTAGTTGACAGATATTTAAATATTTTTCTTTTTATTTTTTGCTATTATGAATATTGTTGCTATGAACATCCCTTCCGAGTTTTTGTTGTGAGTATATGTTTTCATTTCTCTAGGGTACGTAGCTAGGACTTGCTGAGTCATGTGATAATTCTATGCTTAACTTTTTGAGGAACTGCCAAACTCTTTTCTACAACAGCTGTACCATTTTACATTTCCATCAACATGATATGAGGATTCTAATTTCTTCACTTTCCCCATGCTTGGACTTGTCTGTCTTTTTTTATTACAGCTATCCCAGTGGGTGTGAACTGGTATCTCACTGTGGTTTTGATTTATATTTCCCTGATGACTAATGATGTTGAGTATGCTTATTGGCCATTTGTCTGTCTTCTTTAGAGAAATGTACATTTTTTTTGCCCAATTTTAAGTTGGATCTTTGTTGTTGTTGTTTTATTATAAAAGTTCACAGTATATCTACATCCCTTATCAGATACGTGATTTGCAAATATCTTCTCCTGTCCATTGTCTTTTCACTTTCTGAATAGTGTCCTTGGAAGTATAAATGCTCCTAAGTTTGTCAAAATGCAATATCTACCTTTTTAAATTACTTGTGCTTTTGACATCACATTAAAAAAAAGTCACCTAATCCAAGGTCTTGTGATTTATGCATTTGTTTTCTAAGCATTTTAACTCTTAGATTTAGATCATTGGCCCATTATGGGTCACAGATTTCTTATGATGTAGGCAAGGAATATCACACACTCCAAGGTGTGATGGTAAGCACTCAGGGACTAGAGTCCTGTACTATTATTATATGACTTGTTTAGAGGAGTCGCCAAACAGACAAAAGCCATTGAACAGACTGCAAAAGAGCAATCTTATTACATCATAGCAACATCTTTTTGTGAAAAAATGTAACTAATCACCTAATTTGATTGTTCATCTTGTTCACCATCCTTGGTAAGTGTTAACTGCTTCCAAAAGTGGAAAACTTGCCACAGGTGGAGAATTCAAAGCGGAGGTGGTTCCCAAGGGCAGCCCAGCAGCTTCCTGGGCAACGAAACACATCCGGCCCCAGAGTGACATGTCCCAGAGAGACAGCAGAGAAGAGGAAAACAAGTTTTTGTGATGAAACTTTATAGTTTCAACCTTATGTTTCTACACCCATGGGCATATATATTTCTTTCATTTAAAAAAAAATTTTTTTAGAGACTAGGTGTTGCTATGTTTCCCAGGGTCAACGTGAACCCGCGAACTCAAGCAATCCCTGGCCTTAGACTCCCAGTGCTGGGATTACAGGTGCGTGCCAACACACCCAGCTATGTAGATATTTCTTCACATGAGATTTATACAGAATTAACTTCTGAAAATTCACCCACTACCTAAATGCTCCAATTAAGTCTATCACTTAGCTTACTTCAATATATCAAATTTCTTCCCTGGATCTTTAGCATTCCTATTGCCTTTATGGGATTCTTTCTTTGGTATTGACTTGCTGAAATTTCTGTGCTTTTAATGGTGGTAGGGATAAGGGAAACTTTGACCCCAAGACACATTTGGTAATATCTGGATCTATTTGAGCTTACAGATTTAAGGAGGTACTACTGGCATCTAGTGAGTAGAGGCCAAGAGACTGTTAAGGATTTTTCAAAGCAGAGGACAAAACGCCCCCCCCCCCAAAAAAAAAACCTCCAAAGCTTACCCAACCCAAAATATCAACGTGGCAGAGGTTGAAAAACCATGACCAGTTATGTGTGAGTTGATTACACCCACACATTGAACTGCAGCATGTGATGGCTCTGGAATCAGATATACCAGGGTTTAGTCCAGCTCTGATACTTAACCACTTCTGTGAACTTGAGTAAGTTTTTTAACCTCTTAAGCTCTAACTTCCTCATCTAATAGTCACTCTAATATGTATACATACATCTAATTATCTAATAAATATTACAATCATCCAATATTTACAACCATCCAATATACATATAATGTAGGGCATATAATGTATACATATGATGCCTGGCACGTGATAAGTAATCAATATTAACTTGCATTAACATGTGATAGTGAGACCCTAGTGAAGATAATGCCTTAGGGATTTTGCTAAAGTCAGGTTTGTTGAGTTACTTTCATAGAGTAAAATTCACGCTAAGTGTACAAGTCAAAATGTTTGACAATGGAACACAATCATGTAACCATCACCCAGGATATCAGATCGTTTTATCATACCCAAAATTCCCTCATGCCGAACTCTCTTTCCCTACCACATTTCCCTAACGTAGTTTCTATGGCTTTTTTTGCCTTTTACAAAATGTCATGTAAATGAAATCATAAAGCATGTAGCCTTTGGGGCTGGCTTCCTTCACTTATGTAATATTCTGCAATTTGTCTATAATTTTGTGTGTGTTTCCAACCTTTCTTTTTCTTGCTAAATAGTATTCTATTGTTTGGATGATCTGGAGTCTGTTTATGCATTCACCCATTGACTGACTTTTAGTTGTTTCCAGTTTTTTGACTACCATGAAGGAAGTTGTTATAAACATTCACATACAGGTCCTTGTATGGACATGTGCTTTTATTTCTCTTTCTCTAAACAAGTTTAACACCAGGAGTTAATTTCTGGGTATTATGTTTAGTATGTGTTTAACTTTGTGAGAACCTGCCAAGTTGTTTTCCAAAGCGACTCTCACTTTGCATTGTTGATCTACAACCTGGCTGGCACTTAGTGATATCAATTTTTGTTTTATTTTATGTTTGAATTTTAGTTATTCTGATAGGTAGGCAGTCTTTCTTATCATGTCCTTAATTTGCATTCTCCCTAATAACTACAGATGCCAAGTTCCTTTGTTTTGACTTCATTTTACAACACACAGACCATTTTAGATGCTTTGAATTTCATAAAAACTATATTAGGTAGGTAGAAATAAAAAACATGCTCATGCTGACAAGAATTAAACACATGCCTTCTCTTCACCCCACCATCTCCAAAGTGACTGCTTCCCCCTTTCCCATAAGCAAAGCACCGTCTGTCTCTGTACACTCTCTGGCAACCCAGAGTTGCAGCCGATCTGCGTCATCCTCGCTGTGTAATTAGAGGCTGGAGGTGCCCACGTGTCTCAATTTTAGGATCCTGTGGGCTACATTTGGCCCAGATTAGGTTTTACTTTAGGCATTTCACTGCATATCTCTTCTTCTTCCCCTCAATATTCTATTTTCCAGAGGGCACTTCAAAGAACAAATTGATATGACTTGGGAGTGTCTCACCTTCTGAGAAAGGTGGGATGATAGAGCTCTCCATCAGGCACATACTCTCAAGTAGGGAAGGAAAAAAAATAAAGCCCGCCATGCATATCACACTCAAAACCAGTGAGAGGGAAATGCTGCACTTTCTAAAATTGTCTGTCCACACAAATGCTGCTTGTTTCACCAAGTGGGCATCAGCCTACCCACATGGTCCGTATGTTCCTCTCCTTTCATCTAACCCAGAACCCATCATCCCCAATACTTGTCCCTGTCCTCCAGGCTATGTTACCAGAGAAAATGCAGGATCCCCAGTTAATTTGAATTTTAAAGAAACAATCTTTTTTTTTAAATGTAAGTGTACCCCAAGCAGTATTTAGAGCCTTCTTTCACTACTAATGTTATGGAACTAGCTTAATAAAAAGGGGTTAAGTTCTTACTTGAGAAGAAAGACAAGAATCTACTTGATAAGCAGGCATGGTGGTGCGCGCCTGTAATCCCAGCTACCTGGGAGGCTGAGGCTAGGGATCACTTGAATCGTGGGTGTGGGACTACCCTGGCAACAGAGATACCTACTCTCAAAAAAAATAGCTGGGCATGGTGGCACGAACCTGTAATCCCAGCTACCTGGGAGGCTGAGTCCGTGGGTGTGGGACTGCCCCGGGCAACACAGCGACAATTAGTCTCAAAAAAAATAGCTGGGCATGAAAGTGGGTATATTTGGAAGACTTTTTGACTTTAACTTTAAACACACTTTTGCCTGCTTCTCTCTACTTGAAGCAGGCTACAAGCAGGCCACAATTACCTTTACCTTAAACACCTCTACCTGCTTCTCTCTACAAAGCAGTCTGCAAACTATTCATTAGCATTTTTACTGTACCTGCCTACTATTGATATGCAAACATCAGCTACCAGCTTTTCTCTGCTTTTTTTCTCTCTTTTAGACCTAAAAAGAAAAACTTAAAAACAGTTTAGTGCTCGCTTAAGCAGCACATATACTAAAATTGGAACGATACAGAGATTAGCATGGCCCCTGCGCAAGGATGACACGCTAATTCGTGAGGCATTCCATATTTTTAGTAAAAGAGACAATAGAAAAAACTAGAAGAAGCCCATCAGAATAGGAAAAAAATTTTGCCTTCCACTAGAGTGATAAGGGTTTAATAATGAAGATCCACAAGGAACTTACACAATTAAACAAAAACAAAACAAGTAACCCAGTCAAAAAATGGGGAGAAGACCTAAAAAGACACTTCTCCAAAGAGGAAATACAAATGGCCAACAGGCAAATGAAAAATTGTTCAATGTCACTAGCAATAAGGGAAATGCAAATCAAAACCACAATGAGATACCACCTTTCACCAGTGAGAATGGCCCACATTAAAAAAACAGGCAACAACAAGTGCTGGCGTGGATGTGGAGAGAAAGGAACACTTTTATACTGCTGGTGGGAATGTAAACTGATCTGGCCCCTATAGAAAGCAGTGTGGAGGACCCTCAAACTAATGAAAATGGAACTACCATTTGATCCAGCAATTGCTCTTCTGGGAATCTACCCAAAGGAGACCTCAGTATGGGTACAAAGGGACACCTGCGCCCGCATGTTTATTGCAGCACTATTTATAATTGCAAGGACATGGAAACAACCCAAATGTCCCAAAACAGATGAATGGATGAAAAAAATGTGGTATATATACACAATGGAATATTACTCATCAATTAAAAATGACAAATTAGATGAATTTATGATAACATGGACACACCTAGACGAAATCATATTAGCAGAAACAAGTCAAAAAGATAAAGACAGACACCAAAAGGCTTCACTATTATATGGGACTTGGGAAAGATAAACAAAAAGCTACGAAGAAAAGTCAAAAACAAATAACAACAACAAAAAAAGCTAACAACCAAATTGAAGTACACAACTCCAGGTGGGGGGGAGGGACAGAGGGAGGGTGGGGGAGTGAATCTACAGGAACTACAAAGATGTGAAATTTATGTTTAAATAAATTATTTTATGTTAAAAAAAAACAGTTTAAACTCTTTTGGGTTCTTTTTACCATCACCAGCCTTCTCAACCAAAATACCAAACCGATGCAAGACTATCAGCGCAGACTAATGTATTTTTAACAAAGTGATTTTTTAATTATCCTAATAACTACACTAGAAACATGTAAGGAAAACTCCGATTATATTAATGTTGTCTAAAACCTTTCTCAGCATTGTCTAAAGTCCTTTCCCAGATTGTTCAGAAATTCTCAGTCTCTCAGTCCTGATCAAGTCACCGATGTCTAGTGAGAGCTCATCTCCAGACGCTTGAAGACATGTTTTTTTAGCTGCTCCTTTGGCTTGCTGCTCTTTGTCTTCCACGTTGTGTTCTCCTTGTCTTTCAGGTAGCAGGAACTCCATGGTGCCAAACCAGCAAATTTTATTTTCTTCTTAGGCCTAACTTTTGCATGGCCTCTTTCAGACACAAGTTAAACTCAGCAAAACAAACTCCAACATGGAGTTTAAATCTCCAAACTCCTTAACCACCTTTAGCACACATGCGGCTAGCCCAGGTCAGCCAAGGGCTGCAGGTCCCTGGTGGCCTTTCGCCAAGTCCACATGGCTCACATCTTTACTTTACAAGATGGCCAATTCCCATCTCTCCATTAAATCTCTCTCTCTCTATCTGATCTCCATATTGGAATCCAATCTCCTCTCTTTGTTTGCACATCCTCTATATATCCTGATTTTCTGCCTTCCAGAAAACCTGTGTCACCTTTTTCCCTCCTGCATCTCCCTAAAGAAAAATTCCAACTAAGGTCATTCTCACATTTTAGCATCTGTCCTTAAAATCTGCAATCTTAAATAGGAGACAATGGGGGGGGGGAGGGGAGCACACCCTATCAGCCATAGTGGCACACACCTCTAATCCCAGCCACCTGGGAGGCTGAGGCTAGGGATCACTGGAGTCTGTGGGTGTAGGACTACCTCAGGCAACATAGTGAGACCTAGTCTCTAAAAAAATAAAATAATAAACTCCTGAAGGCTAGGCAGTGTTTTTTTTTTTTTTAAATCTACTTGATATCTGTTAAGCTTGATTTTTTTTTTCAGAGCCAGTGCACGTAAACAAGTATTGATTTTCCCCACCACTCATTAGCCATGAGACATCGGAAGCTTAAAGAGCCATTGGCAAGGCCCAGCACGGTGACATATACTTGTAAGCGACAGTTTATGAAGTCACAGCGGGGTTTGGGGATGGCGATTCTAGTCCCACCTTGCTGTGTTGCTGGGGCAACACAGCAAGACCTAGTCCTAGTCCCAAAAATTAGCTGGGTGTGGTGGCACGCACCTGTAATCCCAGCTACCTGGGAAGCTGAGGCTGGGGATTGCTTGAATCTGTGGTACCCCGGGCAACATGAGCCTGTGGTTCCACAGGCAAAAATAGCAAGACCTAGTCTCAAAAAAAAAAAAAAAAAAAAAATCCAGTGCTGGATGGCAGTGACCTACCTACTGAGCAATGCTTGCAAACAAAACAAAGTTTCTTTGGGGCTAGTTCTGTGCATATTCAGATGAAAAACTGGCTACTTATGTGCCCAACACAGTCTGCCTAGGAAATGAAACAAACTAATCTTTATTAGAGCATCACTAGAACTCACTACTGGACCTGGCCTGACATAAATTCATTCATTTAATACTAAACTTTTGAAGTTTATTGCACGACTAGCAAACCCACCACTAGTGAGCTGACTCCATGCTTCTTAAGGACACAAACCAATTCAAACTCTCCAGCCTCCACATAAGGTGAATAGGAAAGTAAGTGCATATATAAATAAATGTGACTAGAATAAGCATTACTTTAAAAATAAGAGAAACATATCTATTACCAGCCTTTGCCCAAGTTCCCTGACTATATGCAATTTTACCTAGCATACCTGTGAGCTGTGAGTTGTGAGATGGAATAGTTTAATCATTTGCCCAGGCTCATGGAACAGCTTAGATCTGAATTAGAATCAGTCTGATTCTGGAATTGGGTCTTGCTATTAACTCACACAGGTCAGATACCATAATCATCCAGGACAAAGAAACAGAAACTTCCCAGGAAAAAAAGTCCAGCTATACGTAGGAATCAATGGATCAGCACTTTAGTATTAGGCCAGCAGTTCCACTGACCATGTAGAGCTCATCCAGCAGCTTTGGCAGTGATGCCTGGCATGGGCTTAGGAGCCTGGCTATGGTCTGTGTAAGAGGCAGCACTGAGTTGGTGAGGAGGTCAGGATGGGAGATGGTGTCCAAAAGTCATTGACACAACGGAGAGTAAAACTGTCATGCACTTGCCAGAAAACAGAGCAGGGGGACTGGGAATTCTCACAGACAGAGAAAGTCAATCACATTTCTAGTCACCAAAATGCAGTGAAGTGACTATACCTCTGAGGTAATGTCTGGGCTAGACATGGCTCATCGAAGTACTGGAACCTGTGTCCTCAGGTGTGAAGGCCAACAATAACAAGGGCTAACACTACAACTTAGCAATTTTCTGGGGGCAGACTCTACTCTGACTGCAATGTATCCATTAAATTCTCACAATAACCTTTGAATGTGTCTTTCGAAACTGAGGAAACTAGACTGAACGTGGTCAAGTAACTTGCCCACGATCTCACAGCAAGGAGTTGGCAGTGCTGGGATTCAAACAGGACAATCTGGCTCCAAACTCTGTGCTCTTAACCTACAGGGTATAGTACTTAAACAGGGTGAAAAGAGACTTTCTGTCTTTACTTAACTGGATACAGCTATCTGCCTGCTACTCTCTACAAAGCAGGCTACACACTCTTCATTAGCATTTTCACTGATCACCTTTACCATTGATATGCAAAAGCCAGCCAACTGCTCTCTGCTTTCAGCTCCAAAAACTGCAGAAAAGAAAAACTTTAAAACACAGTTTAAACTTTCCAC
>PVHY01032431.1:0-11886 GCA_004024945.1 Uropsilus gracilis
GGTGGGGGACTGTCGTCTGGCAGCATGACTGGCCGAGACTCCTGCCGCACCATTTGTCTTTCACACTCCTGCGCCTAGACTCTGGTTGGTTCCTATTGAAAAGATCAAAGTTCACAGTAAGTGCGGGTTTCTGCATGGTTGCTAAGGAAATGGATAGAAACTTTTCATTCCATGATGACTCAAGTGTAACAGGCAGTGGGGAAACCCAGCAGAAATTTAGACCAGCCTGGTGAGTCAGCAAGCTGCACTCCAAGGCGGAGCCTGAGAATAGGAAGTAATTACATCAAGTAGCTTATTGACTGGTGCTTCTCCACTCCTGCCAAGGCAGATTTGGATATCTGATCAGGATCTGTGCACTTGTAAAAGCCGCTCCCTTTTCCAGCACCTCTTCTGCTTCATAGGAAACTCTCCTGGTGAAGGGGATATATCAAGACAACTAGGTAGCTTGTCATTTCCTTGGTGAGAGATATTTTAAAAACTGTTGGGAAATTGTAAATTGGTTGAAGCTATCTTAATTAAGTGGAGTAGAGAGGATGAAATTGCAATACATAAATTTTGAATCAAAAAACTCAAACTGTTTGATCACACATTCAGGGGTGATTTAAAGGAATATTTAAATAAAAATGATTTCACCTAACATTTTACATGAAATTCTATATTTGCAATTAATAAAAAGTTTCTTGCTTAAAAAAAATGCATCCCTGAGTGATGATCCTAAATAAAATGGTTTGCTTAAAGATGTACACAACATTTATTATAGAAACTTATTTTTATGACTGATACTTTCTGTTTTTATACCTCTGCTTCATTATTCTTTATGTCACCATGGTCCTCTCTGCCAGAGCCTAAATGTTTCCTTCCCCATTCTCAGATTCTGTGAGGGGGTCAGCATGCCTAGCGCAGAGCAAGCTCTTACAACTATTGAACTAGGGATCTCTTTGGTAGCATTCATTCCACCCAACTTGGTGGCCCGTTATCTCTTAGGGGCCTTGATGTCTATAGCACCTCTAACACAAAGCAGGAGGTCTTTCGTGTTGCTGATGCTGTGTGTTATTGGGACATTTGTAAGCAAAACATCCTGAGTATATTTGATTTTATTATTTTCTGAGAAAGACATTCTGGATATGTTGAAGCCAAAGTTCTGTTGCACTTCTGAAGAGCTATAAAATGGTAGCTCATTTGAATGCTTACATTTTTACATAAAACAAATTAGCATTTGAAGCAAAACTCGTAGTTATTATGAACTTACCTCATATCAAGGATTGAAGATTCACTTCACAACAGATCACTCTCCACCCATTATTATGAAAAAAGCTCTTACCCAACTATGTGTCTGTCATAGGAATTAAGGAATTCATTAAGCTGAGAGTTACTTCAGAGTAGAACAAAAGGCAAGTTAATAGGTAAACAGCTTTTATTGTCATCTGCCTACCATTCCAATTAAAAAAGTATAAGTACATTCAAATAGCCTGCACATTTGGAAGTGGGATGTTTTCTTTGACAGATATGACAAAAAATAAAAATTAATAAGTATTTCCAAAGACCAAAATTACGTAAATGCAACTGTTCTCATTTGTGATAGCTTAGAAAAGGGACTGGCAATACACTTCTGAAATTCCAACCCCTTTTTTGAAGAGGTGAAAGACATTGAAAGACTGTATTTCACTATTCAGTCTGAAATACAGTCTTTTGATGACCCAGGTTAATAGAAATGATACATTACAGGATGAGATACACCTAACTCTTAATAATCACAAGTAGGGGGAAAGGTTAAGATAGAAAGAAAGGGTGTATCTCAATTTTAGAACTTCCGAAGTTTTTGAAAACAAATGAGAACCACCCAGTCTTATTAATTTAAATTTATACAACCCTTTGGTCTCTTTAGCATTTCAGGACCTGATAATAACTGGATAGCATCTTCATGTGTCAAATAGCATAAGAAAATCCAAAAATTAATTTCTTCCAAAATGCCAGTACTGAGGCTGGATACCTGAGAAACTGACCTCTTTGCTAGTGTCTATGAAATATTACTGCTGTTTCTTGAATAGATTTTGATATAATCTTACCTGGAGGCTTTTTGCTAGACAAACTCAATTTCAATGATCTCCTGCCTTAAAATAGGAAAACTACTCCCATACATCATATTCTCACCGGCTTTATTCTAACATAATCAAACCTTTGCACTAAACCCACTTAAACAGTCTAAGCTATCATTTGCTTATCTTGATAACCAAAGGAGAAAAATCTTGAAATCTTAGTCCAACTCATAGAAGCCTAAACTCTCTTGTTTTACAGGCCCTTACACATTTGTCCCACTAGTTATCAGAAGTTTAAGTGTCCTGTGAAGCATCTTTACTAAATACTTTCTTGTCTTCTTTCAAGGAATGTGCTTGCACATTCATCCAATGGAAGCACTCTACAGCATTCACCTACTGGAGACCACAATGAATAAAATAAACCCAGCTCTCGTTTACCTAAACCCAACCCATATTCATTTGCAACCATCCTAAATATTTCAAATGAATGTATAACCCAGAATTAGAAAAATATTATGACACTATTTCAAATCTGTTAATGCACACTTTTTTTTTTTGCTTCAAATGTATAACCATTATATACAAACATACATTTTCAGGGAAGCATTCAAAGTTGTGCTTTGTTATAGGATAAATGTTATAGGATAATATAGAATTTTAATAAACTTGCTTTCAACAGACCTACACACTTCAAAAATCATTACTGACAACATCACAGAGTGATACTAAGATTGTGTTGAGTTCAGACCCAGGACAATATATTTATCAGCTGTTTGTATTTGATTTACAAAGATTTAAAAATATCAAAGAAGAAAAACATTTTGAACACTTGAAAATCATGAATTCAGATTTCTGTGTGCATAATAAAGTGTAATTGGACCACAGACATACCTGTTTGTATCTTAGCTACTTTTAGCTTTACTTACCTATCCACTTATGCACATGCTGTTGATTTATTTTAAGTCAATGTAGTTGAGAGTTGTATAAGAATTTGCACACTTAAAGCCTTGATCTTTGTTCAGTTTTTTTCCCTTTAGAAAAGGGGAAAACAGTTTTCAAATGTAGGCCCAGTAAGAACTAAAGATAGGTTAGTCTCCTTTCCCATTTGTCTGTATTTACTTTGTAAAAGCAGTACATTTCTAAATAATGAATGAATTTTAGTGACAGGGTCAACTGTAAAACTACAGAACAATACCAGGTTCCAGGGAGGAAGTCATTATTTCCAAAACTCTAGAAAATGGAAAGAACACTTGCCAAATTCTGTAGCAGAAAAAACTTCCTTTTTCACCAATCTGTTAGTGTTTTTAGAATATGACATAATTTGGGATTTATTCAGATTCAGAATTTTTATTGTTATTCCATTCATACACTTAAAAGAAACATGATGTAGAAACTTGCTCCTTTTAAAAATAGTGCAATTCTTCTCAAGTATATATTTAAGGTAAAATGCTTGCTATTTATAAAAACAATGATATCTCAAAAAATAAACAGATATCCATAAGGTCGTCTATATCCCTAAAGACTGACAGTGTGCCATGAGCAGTTTAATTTGAAATTTCAAGATTTAAATGTTGATCAGACTATGATCCAAAAGTTCACGTTATTGAACTTCTGCCTAAGACTGGACAGATTAATATTGACTAAGATTTCAGAAAGAACACTAACTATACTGAGAGAAACTTTACTAAATTTTGTATTGGAAGTGTTACAGGTCATAAAATTGTTTTCAGTTAGGAGAACTTCCTCTTTATGTGACTTATTTAAGTTATAGATGATTTATAAATGAGTTTTACTCTGATAAATAGAGCAACTTTAAGAAATGTCCTATTCCATCCCTTCCAGAATCAGTGCACTTGCAATTTAAAGGAAAAGAACACACACGAGGCAACACCAGAAGTTCCTTTTTCACTAAATTTCAACAAGTTCTAAGTGTATTTAATCCTATTCTGAAACTATTGATATTAAAAGCATGTAGGTAACTAACTCCCAAAGTACCTTAACCCACCAGTGCTTCTGATGAAGTAACTGGCAAAGGAAGAGGAAGGAAGACAACTGAAGCTAGATTGCCTAACTCCTGTGCTGATTGGGTTAAGAATCAACCCAAATGAAATTAACTTGCCTTCCTTATCAACCATTAGATTTCACATTTTCACTAAATACATTTTGTTCAACATCCCTCATGGCATACATACATACTGTGGTTCTCATCAAAGTAGTTTCTAAAACAGTAGACACATGTAATGTCTGTGTTAGTAAACAAGGTTAGAACGTAGGACACAATTGTTTATTTAATCTAGCATTAGATTTGCCTTAAGTAAAAAAAAAAAATTATAGTCATATGGCTTTAATTATGTAGTAGACTTCTTTTCCAAACAAGCAATTCCTTCAATGAACTCCAGTCTTCTACACAAAACTGTATTCTTGACATCTTAACATCAAAAGTAAAACAAAATGAAGTTCTTAAAGAGTAACTGATAGAATTTACTATATTTATATTAAAGTAGTTAATTCATTACTGTCGATTGCTTAAAATGGGGGAAGTATAATAAAAGTGTTTTGCTAACAGACAACTGTTGCACTTAACTTAGAATTAATTATAAACACCAAGGTGGAATGAGTATTTGAAGACAGTGGGAAAAGAGGAAAAAAGATTCTGGAAAATGAGGCCATTCCTTTCAGTTTTGCTAAAGTAGCTGAATTGTTTTTAATTGATATCAGACATAAAAGTGAAATCAGGGGACTACTCTCTTTAAAAGATGCTGAAGACTGCTTTCAACAACTGATAGTAAGAAACCAGAGGTACCTGCAGCAACCTACACTTCCTTTCTTTCTTTCAAAGATACTCCTCAATCCAGGCAACTTGTCAAAATGTGGTGTGTAAAGAATACCCTCTCATGATTCTAAGTAACCACTACCTCCATGTTCACATTGAGCTCCTCCAAGCCCTCCAAAACTGGCAAAGAAAGGGAGCCATATGGAAAACCTTCCAACTGTGCTCCACCTGGTCCTTCTGTGTCCCACCTGATCTTTCCCCAGACAGGAAGCTGTCGAAAGGAGGTTCTTGCTAGCTTCACTTCCAGCTTGCCCTCTCTTAAGATTTTGTTAAGGAAGAGTCCTTTAGGCACAAATCTCCTGAAAGGAGTTTCCACAGAGTAACAGTGGTAATAACCAGATGTTGCTCTCTGGGTAAACCCAGAGAGCAAGCCCCTGTGTGGCTGGAATGTTTAAACAGCGTGTCAGTGCATCTGTTAGTCCTCCATCCCCGAAACTCCCCTCTCAGCACTTCAAGGTGAGTTAGAACTGGAGGGTGTGCTTTTATCTAGGGTTGTCAGCTAAAATACAGGATAACCAGTTAAACTGCATATCAGACAAACACAGCTTTTCTCAGTATCAGTATAAGTATATCCCATCTATTGTTTGGAATATTAAAAGTGTTTTTTAGTAAAATTCAGATTTAATGGGCATCCTATTTTGTCAACTGTTGCTTGTTTGCAATTTTACTGTTGTTTTGCTACATCTTGCAATCCTGCTTTAATCCTGTAACAAATCTCAAAATCTGCAAAAAAAAAGCAACTGAAACTATTTCTGGAAAATACTAATAAATTAAAATTTCTGAGCTACCCTCACCTATTAAAAATATCATGCCACTTATCTAAATTTTCCTATGCAACTTGCTTCATTAATAAGGGAAATAAAAATGAAATCATAACTATAAAAACTATAAAACATTTATTTTCATAATTTAAGGTATTTAAATCCCTATATTTTCGTAGACCTTTTAGTTTTTTTCTCACTTATTTGCTTTGTATTTATTTTTTATTTTTATTTTGTAATTTTTGTACAACATTGGTTATTGCTTTTCATTTTTAACCAACATTATTAAGATACCATCATTTATACAACTATAATTTGGGGAGTACAACTTTATAAGCCTTTTAACTGAATAGATGTGTCCATGGGTAAATTATTAACTCAAGTTGGGTACCATGAGAAACCCACCAAACCCATTAGTGGGACATTGCCAATTAAAGTTCAAACCCAGGTGATTCCAGTGATGCCTAGTCAAGGGACAACCAGTATCAGTAGCATCAGTATCACCTGGATGTTTAATACGAAGCCCTTTTAGCTCTGTCTCAGACCTTCTCAATCAGACCTTTCACTTAAGATCCTTAGGTGATTCATATAAACATTAAAGTTAGTGAAGCCCTGAGTTAGAAAGTTCACTTTTTCACACATACTGGTCTTTAAATTTAATATCATATTGATTAATTGTTAAATCTTTTTAACACCTTAGTAGGAATAGTTTCTAAGTCAAATATCTTCAAAAGATGCAACTATAATATTTCTATTTTACTTGAAAGAAAATTCTCAGTGACCACTTCTAAAATTGTTTTATAATGAACATATGTAACACAGTAAGACAAATATAACTTAGTCTTTGAAAAAGATTCACATATGAACTCAAATTCTATTTAAATATTAAAATTAGGTGAAACACTTCCTGGTCTTTAAATCATCAGCAAATCTCTTTTATCCATCTTTATGTATTGTAACTTACAAAAGACAATTTGCATAAGAGCACCACATGTGTGTAGGTATACCCCACGTTCCTCTAAAACCCAATAGTTTGGGCCAATGCCAAATTTCAAACTAGTTTTATAAAATTCTAAACATCAAAATAAGATCAAATATGTTCCAGAGATTTTATTTCCTTTCACTTCCAAAACCTCACTTCTTTATGCCTGACTGCTTGTTCTCTAGAAGCTTTAATGTATCATAGAGAAAATTCTGGATTGGTGCAAGAGGTAAGGCTTTATGGCCCTGGACATAGTGACCTGGTTCAGATAGGACTGGCAGATGACTAAATATTCTAGATGTGTTTTCCTGCAACATTCTTGGTGTAGTAGAAAGGAAATGTTGATTTTAGTGGAGCCATCTGCGTACTGGATGGAACCAGAGAGCATGTGCCTTGGAGACAGGTAGCTTGTAGTTCGATGTTCACATCAATCACAACCCTCTCTTGTCTCCGAAAAAACAAATTTCTCCTTGTGCTTGGGGAACCATGACCTACTCAGGGACACAAAGTCCTGAATTCTTCCTCAGGTGTCACTCATTGATCAGTGAAGTCAGAAACCCAGTTTCATTATTATTTTGCCAGAATTCTAAACAATCCTTCATGTATTTCCCCCAAAGTTTACTATTGGATTATAAAGACTTGCATCAATATTTTCAATTACCCACCTCTTTTTAAAACATTGTTCCTTCAATTATTCCCTTGAAAACTTTTTAAAATTATTATTATAAAGTTTATTCCAGTTGACAATTTAGGCCATAGACGTGTACATGAAAATCCCATTAAAGGGATGAGTATGTGGGGGGTTAGGAGGGGTGGAGATGGGAGGGAGTGGTCAGGGAGGGGAGGTGGTGGGTGGTTCCCAGGGAATACAGAGATGTGAAACACATATATAAAAATAGATAAATTAAGGGAAAAAAGGAATAAGTACAATTTCTATGCTGGGGAGAAGCAGCTCTCCTGCCTGCCTGGCACTATGCAGATGGCTCTCTTTTTCTTTCCCCATTCCCTAATAATCCTGTCTTTTTTTTTCTCTCTCTCTTTTAAAAAAATTAATTTAAATTTTTTTAATTTGTATATATATGTATGTTTATATTTATATTACATTATTGCATTATTGTGTCGCCTGGGGCTTTCCCACTTCACTAACATTTGTTAACTATCCTGATCTTTTGTGCTCTTCACCTCTCCCACATTCTTCCCCCTCCTCCTCTCTTGCTCCATAGTTCAATCCCATTGGTTGTTTTCATTCTTTCTTATTCGTTTGTTTGTTTTTCCCTATACCCATCATATAAGTGAGACCATCCTGTACTTCTCTTTTTCTTTTTGACTTATTTCTGCTAATATGAGTCTTCCTAGTTCCATCCAGGTTGCTGCAAATAACATGTGTTTGTCCTCCTTGATGGATGCGTAGTATTCCATCGTGTATATGTACCACATTTTTTTAGCCAATCATCTGTTTTGGGGCATTGGTTTGTTTCCAAATCTTGGCAATTGTAAACAGAGCTGCAATGAACATGTGCATACAGGTGTCCTTTTGAATTAATGTTGAAAACATGTTTTTATGACATCATCATAACAACATTACTACATTAGAGATATCAGTAGTAGTAGTTTTGTTTGTCATCTATTCATGTGTTCCCAACCTGCAGAAAACTGGCCATTTTGTGGTCTTTTGTTAAGACACCCTGGTGCAGAATTCTCTCACCAGCACATGGAAAAGAAAGTCATTTCCTTGTTATTGACAATGCAACATATATTCATTAGAATCTGGAGAAAATGAGGGAGAAAGGGGAGCACTCCTCATCTTACCTTCTTTATGCAACTAATACAAGAACTATTTTTATTTTTGTGTAAAGTTCTTATTGTCTATATTCACCTTCAACAATATTTCACATATAATTTTTCTTTAATATGTTTAATATGCTTCCTGAATTTAACATCATGCTTTTAGTTTTGGTATCTTGGCAGTTCTTCTGTCAGGGGTTCCATTCCCTCAACTACTTCAAAGCAGCACCTGGGAGTATCTAAACGTCAGAGACTTCACTGCCCTATAGATATTTTCAGCCAGAATGTAGACTTTATTAAAACTTTGAGAAACATTGTTCTCAAAAACCTTTCCTGACCTCCTAGCCATTGCCTCCCCCACTTCCACTAACCCATCCAGGATAGGTTAGGTGGCTCATTGCAGTTTGCTTTTATTTCCTTATGGACATTCCTGACACATAAACTACTTGGCTTATGTAAGTAAAGGACTCATATTCACTTCCACATCTGCAGATCCAGCACTTGACACCTAAGAGTTCAATATTTACAACCGTTTCATCACTTTCCAGTGCTACTGGCTTTGTTGGTGAAGTAATGCTGATGGAAGTTTTCCTTTCTGGTAAATGGGTGGCCAAGTTGACTCTTGGTCTCAACCTCAGGATGTTCTTCTGTTGCAGTCTACTTTGGAAAACAGACTTTTTCTCAGGGATGCTTCTCTGTCTGCAAATAGTTTCTGCCATTTCACTGCCAAAGCTTTAGTCTTTTGTATACTAATATTTGTTAAACACCATAACCTCTGAAAGACCACTTTCACTGGGTGTGATGGCTGACTACCTGGCCAGTTTGACTTCATGGAAAGATATCTAGATAATGGTATTTCTCAAAAAGAGAGGGAATGCTGGTATATGCCTGAAAAAAATAAATGATGGAATGTTGCAAGCAACTTCTGTTTCTGACAGATGTTACAATATGTTTGTCTGGAATCATATCATAGGCCTTTTTTTTTCCATTAAAACAATTGTGTTTCTTATGCATAAAATCTTTTCTTTCCCATTCTGTCTTTCATTCAGTTAGATATTTGAAGCAAACCTCAGCTACTCTAGGAATTTTTTTTCAGGTGTTTGTTTTTAAATTGTAGACAGTGTATAGGAACTTCTATGCTGATGTTTTTGCACTCAAGTTAAAACGAAGTCACACCTAAACTACAGGGAATTCTCATTGCATTCAGGAACCACTTGGTTTTCATTATGAAAGGAATGTTTTGTGAACTCTGGGGTGGACAATCCGATGGAGGGAATGAGGCTTAGCCCCTTAGGCTGCTGTTTTGAAGTAGCAGGAGACTGATTAGAGCTTTGGAATCAAATTATACACAGAAACAAGAAACGTCTGTCCTACAGGGCTATTGTTTGCTTATTTGAAAGGAACGGGAGCCTCCTGGTACAGCTTACCAACAGCTCTCACAATTAGCCCCACAACCCACCAGGAGAATAATTACATTCAAGAATGTGTATCCTCTCTCCCCTCCACCATGGGAGTCTACCGCTGTACTTCCCATCTCCATGGTCACCAACTCTAGTTGAATTGAGAATCTGAGTTAGTTAAACTTACCTCTGAGCTTGTCTCTCAGTTCTAAACTGCTTATTTGAGTGTTTACCATGATACAATTTATGGTAATTTGCCCAGACCTGGAACCTTGGGTGGGGTGTATGAGAGACATTTCACACCTTCTTAATGTGCCTTGTTGAGCAATCTGACGCAGGTGAGCCATGCAGGATGGGTAAACAGTTGTTAGTGTTCTATACCTTGTCATCTCAAGCCTAAATTCATTTTAGTCATATTTTCCCATGGAGTTTGCAGCCCATCCCAGTAGATATTTTTAACATTATTCTTGTGAGACTTGGTAGTGTATTTTATGGGTTACTTTTGAAATCTGAAAAGCATGTGTATTTTTGCTTTTCACATTTTAGGAGCTTGTTTTATAATATTAAATAGCTACTAACTTTGAGCTTTATGACTCTGTATGACATTGAGAGAAATTTACACCTTGACTTCTTGATCTAAAAAAGTATGCAAAGCTTTGTTACTAATGATCATAAGTGCCTGCTCTAGCTCTAAAAAAAAAAGCCAATTAAAATTATCACAGACAAAAAGAATTAGAAAGAAATGAGAGTGAAAGAGGAAGTTGCAACATCTACCAAAATTTCAAGAGAAGTACATATGAGTTAAGAAAAAAGGGTCTCTTAACCTACTCCCCTTATTTAAAGAGTGAGCTCTTAAAATCTTTGCAGGCAAGGCAGAACATCATTATTCTTGTTCTTATTTTCATTCTAACAATAAGTCTTTTCAAATTGATTGTCGAGGGACCTGGTTCTATCCCTGCTCTGCTCAAAGTGCAAAAAACAACTCAATTCACTGGTGGCCTCTATTCTCACCAAAAGGAAAAGAGAGATCTTACCTTTGCCTGTCCTTTTCCCACAAGATATTGCAGTACTCAAAAAGTAGTTGGTAGCCATCTTTCTTAGAATAAAATATAACATGATTCAATAAATAATGCACATTTTTTAATCATAAGGAAAATATCGTTTTGATGGTCCATTTAGTGCATTGAATTATTAAGCTGGACTGGGTAATTATAGTGATAAGATTTGAGCTGCTATTTAACATATAGAAATACCAGTCCAGCACCTCAAAATATGAAAGTCACGTGAGTTCTGGCTCAGCAGGTATATCTTAAAAAGCATCCACTCAGCACTCTCTTGAGTTCACTTTAACCAACCCTTCTGGGTGACTGTCAGATTGGATAGTTTCTCCATCAGTTGATCTGGACTGAGATACAAAATGATCATGTCTTACCCTGTTTATGTAAGTGCAGACATGGAAAAAGCAGAACCATTGTCACAGGCCATCAATGAGTTGTTTTGTACTGCCGCCCAAATAAGTAAAGATAAGAAAGGTGTCATCCCATTGTTTCATGTTGTTACACAGCTGATGATACGGTCCTGGCCTAAGGCATCAGAGCAGGCAAAGACCAATGTATTCCAAACACAACTACTTCTCTTAGCCTTATATAAAGAGAGTTCCCTCTTAGAAGACTGCAGTTGAGTGTACTAGTCCACATAAAAAGTAGACTTCAACAATTATGAACAGAGATAAGACACTTGTAGTCTTGGTAGCCTCAAATTAATCCCAGATTAATCCTGGAGAGGCTTATCATGAGCAATGCCTTGTCCTGATGAGAGCGGGCACCCTGCACTCAGGCACAGGCCCTGTGGTCCTACATGGTGTGCATATGCAGAGTTGATCATGGTGTATCCTGAATATCTGCTACAATCATGGCAACCTGACAGAAATCACCTCAGAAAATCAGTAGATAACTCTTCAAACTGTGCTTTTCATTAATTATGTAAGGTAGAATGTTGTATCTCAGATAGCTTGGGAGATCATATTCAATCCCCAACTGAAGAACTGTGAGCTGGAGGTTTTACCTATTAAAAACACTTAGTAATTGCA
>PVHY01032432.1:0-11883 GCA_004024945.1 Uropsilus gracilis
GTTTCTCCCAACAGAAGCAGCCGCACCACCCCCTCCCCGCTTGCCCCCCACCTTCACAGGCTCCTGCTGCCGCGCTGGCCTCCTCCTCAGAACTCCCAAACCAGCCGAACATCCCCAGGGGAAGCCCCATGTGAATGGTGTCCCCACCCAGCCTCCCCTGCAGAGAGTCCTCCAGCCCTGCCGGGGCACCTGAACTCAGCCTTCAGCTCCAATCAGCACCCCCAGAAACCTTCACCCCAAAACCTGCGCATATCCAGGACCCCCTAGGCTGAGGGCTTGGAACCAGCAGTCTGTCTGCCATGTAGCCCGGACTCCCAAGGGGGAAACTGAGGCTCAGAACTGTGAATGAGCTGCTCGAGTTCACCCAGCAAGGATGTGGGAGCCCAGAGATCTTCCCGCCCAGCTCTCGGTGCTGCCTACCAGCGACTCCCTCCAGATTTCCACAGGCCTCCAGATAGGATGCAATTAATTATAGTTATCAAGCCATTCATTAAGATTATCCCTGTTGCTCTTAAACACTGCCCTGCTCCTTCTCCACGGCCACAAAATTCACACGCAGGCTTAACAGCAATTACCCCTGGGTTGATAATCATGAGGTCCGCAGCCTCTGGAGGGCACAGGTGTGGAGGCTGGAATCCGTCCACCTGTGTTGATACATTCCGTGCAGCCAGGAAAAGCATGTCTTTAACTACTCCCTGTTAGTCAGGCCGCAGCCCGAGGGGCGAGGAATGGAGCAAGAACCCTGAAGGACCTTGGCGCTGCCCGTTGGCTCCCAGGGTTGGGAGGAAACACCCTCCACAGGCAGCTAAGGCAGTGGAAGCCATACAGGCCTGGCTCTCTGAGACCGCCTTATTCAGGGGGTTGCTCTGCTTGTTTATTGTTCGCGCTGGAGCACAAGCTCGGGAGAGCTTAAGAGTTGTTCATAGAACTGTCGGAAACCGAGGCCAGTACGAGGCGCCTGGGAACCCCCCTACGCGCCTGGGGAGCACTTTGTTCTAAGCACTCAGGGAACAGCAGCAAACAGAACCAGCATGGCCGCTGCCCTGGTGGGGCTTCCCTTCCGGCAGTGAATAAACCACAACAACAGGGAGGGAAGTTTCTAGAACATCAGCAAACTTGGGGTCTGAATACCAGGAAGAACTTGGGGTCTATCAATGGACCTTGGTGTTGGGCCCTGGGCCAGAGTTTAGATGCCCAGTGCCCTGTTGGCAAAGGCGGAGCTGAGTAGAAACCCTGAACCCACATCTGCCCAGATCCTGCTCAGGCTTGACGTATTACCCCCTGGCCTGAGTCCGCCCGAGACCCTCACTCTGAGGCCCCGTCCTCCCTCCCAGAAGTGCTAGAGGCTGGGAATCCCAGCAGGCCCTCCCACCTGGGACTCCCTCACAGGCCTCTCCTCTGAGCTTGGCCACACCCCCTGCTCTGATTAGGTGCTTAGTCAGCACTTTGCTTGTTCTGTGAGTGGACTCTGGGCACACACTGCTGGCTTGAACTGTCCCCAGCTTGAGAGCAGCTGTGACCCAGACTTGGGGTACCCCCCGGCCCCTATCATGCCCACCTCCCACCTCCCCAGGCCTAGAACAGGTTAGCAACACAGTCAGCATCAGAGAATCATATTGGATTCCAAACGCACACCCTCACCAGTGCCTGCATCCAGGCCTGCAATTTCCCAGCTCACGGCACAAATGGAAAAACAGAAGCATTTTGTTTTGCCCACAGTGGTTTTGTTGTTGTTGTTGTTAATTAGTTACCAACACTTAACAATTGGAAGCGTTCCCATAGAAAGTCAGAACGCTGGCTTCTCTTGACAAGTCTGAACAGCTGATAATGCCAGGTCCACGCTCCCACGTGGCCACCCTTCACAGGCCCCCAGGAGCGCTGGCCCCCTACCCAAGTCGTGTTCTTCTAAGCAAGCCTGTGTTGCCCACTGACTGGGAGCCCTCGTGAATCCGTGTTCCATTTCATTTTCCCTGGGATATTTTACAAGAAAAACTATCACAGCACAAGACACATTCTTAGCCGGGCTTGGCGGCGCACGCCTGTTGTCCAAGCGCTGGGAGACAAAGAGTCCTGGGATCACTTGAGTTCATAGGTTCATTACTACTCCGGCAGCATAGTGAGACCTGGTCTTGAAAAAGCAGCCAGGTGCTGTGGCGGGTGCCTGTAATCCCAGCTACCTGGGAGGCTGAGGCTAGGAATTGCTTGAGTCTGCAGTACCCTGGGGAACATAGCAAGACCTAGTCTCAAAAATGAATGAATGAATGAATGAATGAATGAATGAATGAATGAATGAATGAATGAATGAATGAATAGACACATTCTCAGACTCTCAGTAAGCCTACTCCCTCCTCCATCTTGCTCTGTGACACACACACTCCATCCCTCTCACCGCCCCAGCCTTATGCTCTAAGCACCCCAGCACAAGAACAGGCCAGGATTTTGCCCATACTGTCCCTCTGCCTGGAACACTGTCGTGGCTCCACCCCCAAACACTGGGGCTCGCTGCCTTTTGCTGCTCTCAACACGGATGACCCCACCTGAAGATTCTCTCCTTTAGCATCCCACACTGGACTCCTTGACTCCCACAGCCTCATGCATCCTTTGTCAGTGGACCCATCTTTCTGTGTTGCAGAGTGTTTCCCTGGACTAGGAGTCTGCTGTCTCACGCACAGTGGAACCCCTCCCCCCAATACCTGGGACCAAGCCTGCTAGATTATTGGCGGGAGATAAATGTTGCTCAGTAGAAGAGTGAGAGGCTTTCAATAGCCACAAAAGAAACAACTAGGCTTTCTGGGAACATTTCCATGTCCCAGAACATTCAATTAAGCAGCGTTTCTCACTCACTGAGCATTCTGGTGGGTGTAGGATTTACTGTGTAAGCACAATCCCTAGTGATAGATCTGGGCGGAACTCAGGACGCTATCCTTCCTGTTTCCACTGCTGGCCAGGGCAAGAGGGAGAGAGAAAGCTTAGGGGTGGCACCTTCCATGGGCCAGAGAGGTGGAGGGACCTGCTTGAGATGACCCAGCAAGCTGGTGACAGTCATGATGGCCCCCAGGGCTCCTGCCTCTGCCTTGCTTCTTCCAACTCAGCCCCATGGTGGGTCCAAAAGGAAGCATGTGGATGGAAAACTGGACTTGCCAGTTCTGATACCCTCACACCATAGGCAAAAATCAGCTCAATGTGGACAAAAGACTGGGACGTGAGACCTGAGACCATAAAACAGAAGAAAATAGAGGCCAGTCGGGCATGGTGGCGCATGCCTGTAAGCAGCAGCCTAGGAAGCCGCGGCCAGGGTCAGGGATCACGGTTCGAGTCCCACCGGGGGCACGTAGCGAGACCTAGTTCCAAAAAACTATATATAGCTGGGCATGGTGGCGCACGCCTGTAAGCCCAGTTACCTGGGAAGCTGAGGCTGGGGATTGCTTGAGTCTGTGGTCCCCTGGGCAACATAAGCCTGAAGTTCCACAGGCAATAATAGTAAGACCTAGTCTCAAAAAAAAAAAAAAGAAAAGAAAACAGAGACCAAACACATCATGGCCTTGACTTCAGGGTGTTTCTGGGGGTTTGACTCCAATGACAAGGAAAACAAAAGCCAGAATGAATGGAACTGCATCCAATTAAAAGGCTTCTTGAGCTGGGCATGATGGCATGCACCTATAATCCCAGTTATTTGGGAGGCGGAGGCTAGGAAACACTTGAGTCCGCAGGTTCAAGACTACCCCAGGCAACATAGTAAGACCTAGTCTCAAAAATATAGCAGGGGATGGTGGCACACACTGTAATCCCAGCTACCTGGGAGGCTGAGACTGGGGATCATTTGAGTCCATGGGTTCAGGACTACCCCAGGCAACACATCAAGACCTAGTCTCTCTAAAAAAAAAAATTTATTTTTATTTTTATTTTTTTGAGACTAGGTGTCGCTATTTTTGCCCGTAGAACCACAGGCTCTCATTGCCTGGGGTGCCACAGACTCAAGCAATCCCCAGCCTCAGCTTCCCAGGTAGCTGGGATTACAGGCATGTGCCACCACGCCCAGCTATTTTTTTTTGGAACTAGGTCTCACTATGAGCCCCAGGCGGGACTCAAACCGCAATCCCTAGCCCCTGCCACTTCATAGGCTGAAGCTTACAGGCACGAGCCACCTTGCCCGGCTAAAAATATTTTTTTTAATTTAAAAAAGCTTCTGTGTAACAATAAGAAACTATGAGTAAAATGAAAAACCTTCCTTCCAAATGGGAGAAAATGCTTGAACAGCCTGTATCTGACAAGGAACTAATACCCAAGATGTACAAAGAGCTTGTCCAACTCAACAAGAAGAAAGCAAATAACTGGTCTGCACCCAGGAAAAAAGGACATAGTTCCAGAAAAAGAAAAGACCACTGGGCCAAACATGGGCCAACAACTTGCAGTGAGAGGAGTTGGAGTGAGCAGAGGGGGAAGAGAGAGGGGGAAAACAGGGTGGGGGATGAGGAGTGCAATACCGAAGGGAGGGCCAAACCTAAGGGAAATGACAACCATACAAATGTGACCAATATTGTATGAAATCTGCAAAATAAAAATAAAAAAGAAAGCAAATAACCAATCAAAAATGGGCCTGAGACACACAGACGACCACGAGCATATGAAAAACACTCATCTCTGCCTATCAGCATGCCCAGTGCAGAACAAAACCACATGCAAGAAGAGCCTGATCAAAAGACCAGAAACAACCAGTGTTGGCAAGGATGTAAAGGAAAAGGACTCCTCAGACACTGTTGATGGGAACATAACCTGGGCCAGCCCCTGCAGGAAACAGTATGGAAGTTCTCAAAATACTGATAATAGATCTACCCTATGAGCCACCATCTCACTTCTCAGTGTCCATCTGAAGAATCCAGAAACGCCCATTCGAAGGAATAGATGCAGCCCTACCTGCACAGCAGCACTCTCGACAATGGCCAAGATATGGAAACAACCTATATGTGTGGTGGAATATTACTTGGCTGTGAAAAAGATAAGTGTTTGTCATTCGTAGATGAGTGGCTGAAGAGGTGGTTAAATAGGCACAGTGGAGTACCGCTGGGCTACAAAAAAAAAAAAAAAAGATGAATTCTTACCATTGGCACATGAAGGGCACTCACCCCTGGGCTATACGGAAACAAAACAAAGGAACAGATAAAAACAAGCTAAAACAAACCCTTGAAATCTGACTGCATAATAGACACCCTCAGAGGGGAAGGTGGGGGCCACACAGGGAGAAAGCCCAGTGTGCTGTGCTGGAGGACTGTGTTTGCTTAAGTGGTAGGTATGATGGGATAAAAGACATCTGAAGAGGTATGAACCTCTACCCCCAAATCATATACCAACCTGCCTCAATAACAAAAATTTAATTAAATCAAAAGGAAGAAACTGTCCACCCGTGTGGGCCTGTCCCCTGTTCAGCGAGGCAGACACTTTGAAGGAGATCAGGATGCCCCGAGAAGCACCCCAACCACACAGAGCCTCCCAGACTCCTCACCTCCCCAGACCTGCATGTGTAGGGAAGTCGCTAAGGTCAAAGGCACAACCACAGCAGAGGCTGCTCCAGGGTTCAGGCTGGGAAGGAAAGTGATTTCTCTCAGCTACCTCTTTGCAGGCTCTGGAGTCAGGAAGAAGCCAAGGTAAGCAGCAAGTTCTCTTGGGGATGTAATCTCAAAGCTTCCCCAAACAACCATCAGTGGGGGGAGGGGTAGGGGTGGAGGTGGAGGACAGATGGCTCAAACCCAGTGGGCAACCCACAGACACAGGCTCTGGGCCTGATGTCACCCTGTGGCTCTGGGCCTGATGTCACCTGGTGTATCTGTAGCCCCTTTCACTTATTCACCTGCTTGTAACATGGGACAAAAATCCTTCCTTTCTCTTCTATCTCACGGGATTGTGAAGACCATGCCAGATCATCTAACAGAGATTTTTCAGCTTCTCACTGACAAGATACACTACTTGATGCTATACTGTATGACTGGTAGAATATTACTCAGTTGTGAAAAAGGTCAGGTCTTGACATTTGCAGCATCAATGGAACTGGAAGGGGTTATGCTGAATGAAAGAAAACAGCCATCTGTTAGTCCTAGAAGCAAGTTGGGCTAGTAGTAGTAGAGAGTCCAAACTCTTGGGATTTTTTGCTGAGAAGGGAATTACAAATGCAGAGGGTGGAAAGAGCAGTTTGAATATTCGTCGTCTGTTCTCTGTTGTTGAGCTGACTTCAGCAATACGGGTGAGAGTGCAAAGCCATGTCCACTAAGGGGGCCTGGGAGCCGACAACTCTAAGAGCACAGATCGTGGCTGTAAACACCCTGTTACTGGAAGGACCCAGGGCTCCAGGGAGGCACAGCTGACCCTGAAATAGATTGCTGTACCAGAAATGAATAAACTGCTCAAGAGGTAGTGGAGGTGGAGCAAGACCGAGCAATCAGCTCAGAGGTACCCGGTAGCCAACCCGGTGGGGGTGAGCTTCAGTGTAAATAATGGTTGCTCGGACACACTGACTGAAATGGGAAACCAAGCACTCAGACAGCTGTAAATAAGGGAGTAAATTCGAAATCAGGGCCATCTATTGACACAGTCTCAAAGCGCTTTGTGCCCAAACCTTGTCGGCCACCAAGGGAAACAAACGGCTCGACGGCAGAGAAACTTGCAGACGCCACCACCCCGCAGTCAGTCGGTTGACGTGGCCTGTCAGGGGCTACAGGGACATGCAGCGTTACAGCGACATGCAGCGTCTCCTGCCGTGAGGACACAAGGGATCCTCTTGATGTTCCTGGCAAAGAGGCGCCACTAACATCCCCACATGTCAACACCAAGCAAACCCAGACGGAGGGACCTGCCTCTCGGCGGCGCTCTCCAAAGTCCAGGTGGCAATGAGGAGCTTTTCCAGACTGAAGGGAGCTGGGGATGCCACGCCAAGCGTGACCGGTGGTTCTGAGCATGTTGCCTCGTCCCCCCGAGCCTGCTCCGGCATCTGTGCGGTTGGAGTGGAAGTCATAACAGTATCAGCCTCGTGGGGTTGTTTGGAGAGTTAAATGAGCTAAGAGTTGTGGCTAGCCCCAGGCGCACGTGCACATTCCAACACTGAAGAGCTATGTCAGTTTTCTTGGCCAGCAAAGCGCAGGGTGTGGCTAACTCCGGTTTCCAGGAGGTCATGTGGGGTTGGAACATGGGAGACCCAGGCCAGATGTGAGAGTTACAGCCTGACTGTAGGTCTCAGGCGGGGACGGCCTGTGGTGGAGGGTGGGGAGTGCCCTGGAGGCCAGACCAAGGGGCCACCCCCCCCAACTGCCAGAGGCATCACCATGCCCAAGGCCTCCAGAACTGGCTTCTTTCTCCCAAGAGAAGCCAGAAGCAGAAGCCAGATTTCCTTTTTTTTTTTTTGAGACTAGGTCTCGCCATGTCGGCCGGGGTACCACAGACTCGAGTAGCCCAGGGTACTGCAGACTCAAGCGATCCGTGGACTCAAGCGATCCCCAGCCTCAGCCTTACAGGTAGCTGGGATTACAGGCACCCGTCACGGCGCTCAGCTGCTTGTTTGAAACCACGTCTCGCTCTGTTGCCCAGGGTAGTCTCGAACCTGAGAACTTAAGTGATCCCAGGCCTCTTGCCTCCCAGCGCTTGGACGACAGGCGTGCGCCACCACACCCGGCAAGAATTCGGATTTGGGGTTCTAAAAATCCCCTGATTTTTTTTAGTGTCAACTAGCTCACAATTTAAGTGGATCCCTCATGTGTGAGCCAAACAGGCTCCCAGCACCAGTAGCAGGAGTTTGAAAAGCCAGCCTTGCACCCCTGCAGACAGGGCAATGTCCCGGGAGGTTGACAGAAAAACGCCAAGTTTCTATTTACAGTTCCTCGGCCCTCCATGGAGCCTGTGACCTGGCAAGGTTGCCTCCCAGGACCCCACACAGTGCCAGCACCCCACTCTCCCCAGCACAGCTGATTGGAAGAGGAAGCGAACACCCCACGGGGCCAGTCAGCTGGCTGGTCTCAGGAATGTGAAATTGATCGAGTGACCATTGGCACAACTGGGGGTCAGCATCACACCCACACAGACCAGCCAAGCTCAAGCCCCAGGAGAGCAGGAAAATCCCAAGGAAACAAGAAAAAAAAAAACAAAAACAGACAGCGGGGCCGAGCGAAAGACCAAGAAATAAGCTCTTTGTTTCCAGCATCAGGAAGCTCTGATCCAAGGGCAGCAGAGCCCACGGGCCAGGGAGAGAGGCACAGAGCCCGCCAGCCATCGCCACGGCAGACACCTCGTGGCACGCTTTGTCCTGGGCCCTGCTGAGTCACTTTCCCTGGACGAACTAGTGCAGTCCCCAGAGCAAAGCAATAAAGTCAGTACTCTTATCCCCATTCCGCAGACGAGGAAACTGAGGCACGGAGCCCAAACTCAGATGTCCATCGGTGTGACCTGTGTCCCTCTCACAGAAAACCCCCTTAGCCGGGCACGGTGGCTCGTGCCTGTAAGCTTCAGCCTATGAAGCGGCCGGGGCTAGGGATCACAGTTCAAGTCCCGCCTGGGGCTCGTAGCGAGACCTAGTTCCAAAAAAAATAGCTGGGCGTGGTGGCGCGCACCTGTAATCCCAGCTACCTGGGAAGCTGAGGTTGGGGATCGCTTGAGTCTGTGGTACCCCGGACAATGAGAGCCTGCGGTTCCACGGGCAAAAATGGTGAGACCTAGTCTCAAAAAAAAAGAAAAAAGAATAAAAAAGAAAACCCCCTTCACCTGAACTTGCCTGAGTGGATTTTTGCCTCTGAAAAGCAAAGAGGCCTGTGACAATGGACTCGTCAATATCTGGAGTCATTCAGATCTCAGCCCGTGGCCACTGTCTGGATGCAGGATGAGGGGAGAGAGGTAGTGCCAGGTCCAATTAAGGCGGCGCCCACACCCTGTCCAGCCTTCCTAGAGCCACCAGAATGGAAAAGGTGGAAGGGTGCAGGGGACTGTCACAGCCGGAGGAGACGTGCGGCAAGGGTGGGGGAGGAGCTGCAGATACACACAGCTCATCAGCCCATCAGCGGCCCAGGGCCAGCCCACGTCACACGCCAGAGGCCAGCCTCACCAAGCCCTCAGGGTACCAGCAGTGTCCGTCGGGGAGGGCCAGGCAGAGAGTTTGGGGGCCATCTTCCGAGCCAAGGGTAGGTTGGATTTCTCTGCTGGGGACCTAGCCAATGAGTCAGGAAGGACAAGGAGACAGGCTTTTGCTTCCTGGCATCAGCTTACTGCCCCTACCAGGGCTCGGGATGCCAGCCCAGGCTCCCAGGCTCGAGAGCTGCTGGTCAGCTGACATCAGACCAGGCCCACTGCCTATTTTAGAAGCTGCCTCAGGGATGCAGAGGCTGTGGCACCGGCTGCTGGGGAGGGGGTGCCGGGAGGGGGCCCAGTGGGCACAGCGAGCCTCCAGCCTTGCCAAGCAGCCTGGCCAGAGCCTGGGCACCGCACAGAAGTCCTCCAGAAAGGAAGGTCAGGGTCTGGGGCAAGGGACTGGCACTGGAAGGGCAGCACCGCCCACCTGGCTGTAGCCTGGCACCAGCCCCAGGAACCTCCAGCATCCCCCAGTTTCAGCGCCGAGGGCTGGGAGGGTCCATAAGCTCCCTGGCCTCCCAGATGAAAGACGCTTTCTAAGAGTCATAAAACCGTCCCCACTCGGAACAATGGATCCTTATCCCGCTGTGTCCTTCACATAAACTCCCATTAGCAACTCCACAGAAGCTGCAGGCAGGAGCTTTATAGACTGGGTTTTTGGACCAGCCCCAGCGTTCATTAACATCGACTCCCTCGCCCTCCATGGAGGCTGCCCAAGTCACTCCCCCTCAGCAGAGGCCCACTGTGTGCCCAGCCTTCGGGAAGCCCTGTCCTGTTTGACTAGTAAGGCAGCAGACCCAGAGTGGCTAGGCAACTTGCCCAGGGTCACCCAGGGGGAGAGAGAGGAGCTGGGATTTAAATCTGGGGTCTGTGCTTCCTTCCCCTTGTACCCCACATCTGGTGGTCTCCGGTTAAGGTGACCCAGGTTCTGTTTGGGAGAACCAAAAAGTTAAACCAAATGGTTTCCTTAAGTTTTCTTCCAGAAACGCCCTCCCCCCCCAGCCCCTGAGGCCTGAACGTCTTCACCAGGATGATCCTATCAACCTACCCACTGTGTTACCCAACCTACCCACTACCTACTCCCTCCCTTCAGAAGGAACCCCAGCACCTGCGGACAGAGCCCAGAGTCCCTCGTCATCATGATGAACCCCCCCTTACTCTTGCCAGAACTCTACAGAATGACTGCTGTCAAGAGTCCTTTTTCAAGCCAGGCATGGTGGCATGCACCTTTAATCCCAGCTTCGGGAGGCTGAGGCTAGGGATCACTTGAGTCTGCAGGTTTGGGACTACCCCAGGTAACATAGCAAGCTAGTCTCTCTAAAGAAAGGAAGGAAGGAAGGAAGGAAGGAAGGAAGGAAGGAAGGAAGGAAGGAAGGAAGGAAGGAAGGAAGGAAGGAAGGAAGGAAAAGAAAGAGCCCTTTTTCACATGAGAAACTGAAGCACAGAGAAGGAAGCAGCTAGCTTAAGGTCACACAGCATGATGTAAGCAACAGATCAGGTCTATCTAACACTACCCACTCCATCATGCCTCCCCAAAACTTCACCACGTGGGGTCCAATGGACACTTCATCCCTACCACCTACAACCCCACAGAACTATCTCATTGCAAGTTACCCCAAATGTGTTGACAAGGACAATAGAGGTTGCTCTTTCTTGGGTATCTTCTAAACCCCATGATGATCTGCTATCTACACAGCAACCCTCTATACTAATATTGCCGCTCCCATTTTGCAAATGAGGAGACAGGTTTAGAAAAATGTCTCATTCAGTTCCAGAGAGCAGGTAAGAGACAGAGTTTTAGCATGCAATCAACAAACACTCCCCCCAAAAGTGCCTGAGCTATACCTGACTCCTGGCACATTATAGCTGGCACGCAGTAAGAAACAAGGTGGGATGTCCAACGCCCCACAATCCCCACAGGAAACCACCAGGACACCCCCAGCAGTGCCAGATGGCATGGCCAGCACCCACAGCCTTTGTCAGGGTGATTTGTCATGAGCTGCCCCACCCTGAGAAGCTGGCTTGAACCTGCCCTTCCTTGCCATTCCTCTGTTACCCTCTGTGGCTGCTAGGGAAAACCAGCCACCCAGAACACCCCGAGGACATCAACAGTTACTCAATACCAAGTACTGTATGAGGTGATTGCATTCAGCACCATCTTCCTTGTGGTCAAGTCCACATCATCAATATCACCAACAAGGTAACAGTTACGATGCACGTACCACCTGTGAGGCACTGTGTCAGGGATGATGTCTGATCTCATCACATCTCCGCCATAGTCCCAGGAGGTAGTCACTGTTATTACCCCATGCAACAGATGAGAAAACATACCATGGATAAGACCACAGTTTATTTTATTGTGTCACCCCAGACACTATAATCTCTTTGAGGGCAGGGTTGTGTCTGCTTTGGACAGAGTCAAATTTCCAGAATACTTAGCACAGAGTGATTACACAATAAACAGGCCCTGGAGGAAGTGGGTGGGTGGGGTGGGTGAATGGATAATGGATGGATGAAAGGGTGGATGGATGGATGGATGGGTGGGTGGATGGATGGGTGGGTGGATGGATGGATGGATGGATGGATGGATGGATGGATGGATGGATGGATGGATGGATGGATGGTAAGGTGGGTGGGTGGGTGGATGGATGGGTGGATGATGCTTGGAAGGGTGGTTGGATGGACCGATGGATGGATCAATGGATGGATGGATGGATCAATGGATGGATGGATGGATGGATGGATGGATGGATGGATGGATGGATGGATGGATGGATGGATGGA